>JASDQU010241677.1:44856-70140 GCA_032191745.1 Picea mariana | reverse complement strand
TGTATTGTATTTCCACGTGTACATGAAAATGTTGATATAAGAGACTATCAGAGATACATTTCGTTCTGTAGACTCCACCTGGTTCATCATTCATTGGAAATTATTCAATAGGTTGGATACCTTAAATTTGCAAAACATGCTATTTTAGAAATGGTCAGACTTGCATTATGGTAGAATTACTACTGTAATGCTTTGGAAATTATTCAATAGGTTGGATACCTTAAATTTGCAAAACATGCTATTTTAGAAATGTCAGACTTGCATTCTTTTGGTAGAATTACTACTGTAATGCTTTGTCCTTCGGATTCTTTGTTAGGTTTCTGCTACAACTCCAGTGTGCTGTATTCTCTGTGTCTTTTCTAACAGTAACTAGGTAAATTGCCTTAATAAAAGACCGCAGCAAATGCTACAGTAGAGATTACATCATGATATAGTTTTAAAATAGAAATTACATAATCCATAAAAGATCATGTTACAGGCCCAAAACAAAATTTGGCCTTATCCTTATGCAAAATTATCCAGTTTTTCTATATATATTCTATAGTATATGTCTAGTATTTCAATAGTCCTGAAAAATATTTAAATTAGCAATGAGCACAGCGGTTAGCAGCATCCTCCAAACCTGTACTTGCTGGTTCAGCTTCTTGACTCACGGGTTCTACTTCCTTTGCACAGTTTCTTCCTACTTTAGCTCTGCTCTGGACGAGTTAGCTGATGTCCTTTTGGTTCAAAGCCATTGACTGATCACCCCTGCAAAGATCGAGTGTCAAATTCTGGAGAAGACTGCATTCAGCTTCTGCGACTGCCAACTTCCTGGCTCACGGGTTCCACTTCCTCATCAAACTGTTGCACAGTTTCTTCCTCCTTTAGCTCTGCTTTGGACGAGTTAGCTGATGTCCTTTGGGTCGAATCCATTCACTGATCACCCCTGTAAAGAGTGAGTGTCAAACTCAGGAGAAGACTGCATTCAACATCTACAACTGCCAACTGTTACTTTAATTCCACCAGAGACCCAATGATTTCTGCTACCTGTGATGTAATCTGACTCAATTTCATGGACTCTTGTAACAGGATTGAAGAGAGAAGACCTGTTATAGTGAATGTGCTCTTCATGATTTTTTTGAACTCTGAATTTCTTGTAAATCTCTTGAATCCATTAGTTGTTAGTGGCCCTGTAAAAATAATGCCTTCTGCAAGTGAATTATATACTCTGCCAACAGAAACTGCTGCATTCTTTGAATCCTGAGAACTCTGAAATTATATACTCTGTAAATCTCTCGAATCCATTAGTTGCCCTGTAAAAATAATGCCTTCTGCAAGTGAATTATATACTCTGCCAACAGAAACTGCTGCATTCTTCGAAATCCGGAGAGCTCTGAGATCTCCTCTGACCTTGAATAACAATCTGAATATTACCAGTTCAGTGGTTGCCCAACCCCGAAAGCCACATGCTGGGCTTGTCCACAACTTCTGAGCTCAACGACAGCCTGAATCTTTTTGAAAACCTGAAGACTGGTGATCCACTATGGAGGTGGTTCACCTGGCAAATCCCTGGCGCAAGGAGACAGACCAAAGAACAAAAGAGAAGGTAGTAAAATTGATTACCTGTCTGAGATTCACAAACCCCCACACCTATCCAACCATAGCACCATTATCTCACAACTAGCTGGGGCTGTAAGGAATTGTAGAACAAAAGCATGCGGGATCAATGCTGATAGCATGCGAGCACAGGAGTCCTGTCTCTTCATATTACTGTTCAAATGTTTGAAGGAGTGGTCGGGATTAAATGCATTGTGATAGAGATCCGTTGGTACTCACCATATGATGGTTTACTAACATTAAATGTGTCATAGTACTGCCTATTGATTAAGGGATTGATTGGTGAATCGGTGAGTTGATACACCGGTTTGCTTCTTTGTTGCGATCTCACAAAACATGAAAGTATTGTATATCGGAGAAGCAGCCTCCTATTTGTTGCGATCTCACAAAACAGCCTCCTATTTGTTGCGATCTCACAAAACATGAAAATGTTGTATATCGGAGAAGCAGACTCCTATTTGTCTACTTCGATCCAGGATTGAAGCTAGAGGGTTGTCTTTGGGCACTGAATTTTTGATCATATGGTTGATAAGAGTTCTTGTGTCTCCTACCCCACTTTGATCGATTGCACGCCTATGCCTTTGGCAATTTTGAGTCCTTGCCCCAGTGCATATGCGTTTGCTATGTTATCTGAAGCGATACCTAGTCCCCAAGCAAGTCCTCAAGCAAAACAAGCTTCAATTGTCCTTCCGGGGTCAATGATAACCCCAAGTTTGTTATATTCTCTTAGTGCCTTTTGGATTTCTTAATTTTTGGCTTGCTCAACTTAAGCCTGCTTCAATCTTTTTGCCTGCAATCTTTGTTTCCCCTTTTTCTTTTAGGACATGATCCTGATTATGTCGTATTCCTATTTACTTGAGAACCGACGAGAATGTGGACTCATTTATGGAAATGAAGGTGTCTATTAAGGCCATCAATTTTGGTTTGATTGTTGGAGGCCAAACCAGCCCCTTTATTGCAAATTAGCTTCATCTTCCTGAGCCTCGTCGGCTCAAATAAAATTTACCATGCCTCCGTGGTGGTGTATCTTTACCCCTCAAGCTTCTCCCAGCGCTTTGAGACCACATTGAAACTGAACTTTAATTCCAATTATCTTCGCCCCCAACCCCCACAAAAGTTAGATTAAGATGAAATCACATTTGTCACGCTGTACTTGTTTATCTTAAATTCCGGGTGATCAGAAATAGAATGGGAGGCTACCTTCCTGTGCCGAAACGGCCAATGAAGAATATTTTTGGCAGATAAATATTGTATGTTTAGTATTTCAGGATACCTGCATTCCAGGATATAAATTATATTGTAAAATGTATAGTCTACAGGGATACATAGTGTATATGTTTCTCACAGGCGAAACCCCTTGACTACGTTTCTCTTATTCTTTTTGTTTCTGGTTCCGTTTCTCATTTCTTGTAAATGAGCTTAAAACCATGATACTAGATCATGGATACAGTGGATATGTTTCTTGTCCGTTTCTCATTCCCGTAACTGAGCTTAAAACCATGATACTAGATTACGATAATTATAATATTATAGTTCACATTTGGTCCTCTCAAGATTGTTGAATTAACTCGTCGTAAAACAATGATTCTAATGAATGAAAGCTTGTATGTTGTCTCGAGATAAAATTCCGCATGTTTTGCAGTTCATGTAGGGATGTTTTGTCCGAAAGATATTGTTTGTCTATCATAAAACCATATAAGATGAGATGTTAAAACCAATATACTAGATTAGCATAATTATATTGTTTTAGTTGGCAGTGTTTGGACTCCACAAATTGAAATTGTGCCAGTGTACAAGCTTATATATGTAAACATTTGCAATATAGCACACCTCTAATTTAGAGGGAAATCGCGTAAGCACTATTACATGAAGTAGATGGTAGAGTATATGGTAACAAAATTGGTAGAGCATATCATGTTTTACTATGAAAAAATCATACCTTTCATTTGAGTTGAAAGAAATATACATTTTGTAGATGCTTGGAGCATTGATAAGAGAAAATCTTTTAGATTTCAGTTCCCCAAAAATAGGAAAGGTAGATCTCACCTAGATTTGTAAGATTGTCATATATTTCAATACTATTAGTCTTTAATATAATTGGGTCCTACGGGATAGATGTTCATGTAAGGTAGATCTCACCTAGATTTGTATGATTGTCATATATTTCAATAGTATTAGCCTTTAACATAATTGGGTCCTACGGGATAGATGTTCATGTAAGGTAGATCTCACCTAGATTTGTATGATTGCATATATTTTGATTGTCATATATTTCAATAGTATTAGCCTTTAACATAATTGGGTCCTATGGGATAGATGTTCATGTAGTTCAAAAATTTTCAGAACGGAACAGGTACATGTTATGTGTGTTACATTTGAATATAAATTTTTATACAATATATCCAAGAATAAGACAAGAATGATCAAAATTTTATTAATATCAAATCTTTAAGAAAGGGCGGCACCTTACAAGAATTGATCTTTTTATAGAAAGAATCCATTCCAATTACAATAAGTTCATATCCAAGAATAAAACAAGAATGATCAACATTTTATCAATATCAAATCTTTAAGATAGGGAGACACCTTACAAGAATCCATTCCATTTTATTAATATCAAATCTTTAAGATAGGGTGATACCTTACAAGAATCCATTCCAATTACAATAAGTTCATTTTTTTTTGAAGGAATCCATTCCAAATCACAACAAGTTCATTTGTTCATATTTTTTAATAGAAGGAATCCATTCCAAATTACAATAAGTTCATTTGCTCATTTTTTTAATAGAAGGAATTCATTCCAATTACAATATGCTCACTTGCTTTTTCAACGGGGCAACTTCTTAATGAATTAAAGCTCCAATTACAATAAGTTCACTTGCTTTTTAAGGGGCTACTTCTTAATGAACTAAAGCTCCAATTACAATAATCTTCACCATGCTTCATCACATTTTTTATACTATATATTACTATCTACCTCCGAAGAACATTCTAGAGAAGGAATCTTTTAGTAAATCTTCCAATAATAGTTGTGTTCTCAGTATTACATAGGCTTTATTTACTAACGATGGTTTTCATTACATAGCATGCATAGACATCTATCTATTCTTATTCCTTTTCGGTACATCCCTAGGTACCCCATATTATCCCACTAGGTACGTTACATTCCACTCTCAGAAAAAACGTCGTCCTCAATGCTTGTTGTGAGGAAGTACAACCATAATCTAGGGTCCCATGGATAAGTGTGACTACAATGTTGAAGAAAGCCAAAGAATTAAGGTTTGATGTACAAGTACTAGTCACCAAGTTGAAGTAGTTCTATAAGCTTCACTTTAAACCTAGGTCCCATGTCAAGTGTTCATGTTGACTCCCTTTTAAATATGCTTGAACTCAATAGTTGACTGAAAATAGTGCTTCAATTGCCTACCTAGGTCGTGTAAATCTATTCATATTCAAGAAATCATCTACATAACATTATAGTGTCAGAGAATAGGTACACTGAAAACTAGTAGTAATAACTAGAGCTTGACTTCTCTTGAGGTTCTTTTCATAAGGTGGGGAAAATCTATCCATATTCAAAAAATCATCCACATAACACAATGGTATTGGAGAATAGCCATGTTGAAAATTAGTAGTCATAACCATAGCTTGACTTCTCTACTTGAGGTTCTCTTCATAAGGTGGAGTAGAGTCATCAAATAGAAGATGAAAATAATTATCATCTCAAAAATGACCACTGTCCATAAACAAATCATCATATTCATTCTCCAATTCATACCAGACAATTTTTTTTCTTGCGTATACTCCTCATTGATGTAACAACATATGGCCACACAATAATCTTGGAAGGTTTTTTTCATCAACATTAACATATTGCCATTATGGTTTGAGAACATAAAATTTCAATGGGTACAATTCATAATATATTGATTGGAAGTACAACATATAAAATACCAGAATCAAATCACTAAAACTCTTTTATCCAATGGTGTTGGTATGATGGAAATATGGGAAACCTTTCAAAATATATCATTTATGCAGTGTACACGGTTGATATCTTGCCCTCTTGAACTATAATCGAGATATTTTTTTTTTGAAATCAGTTCAGAGAGGAATTTAGTTCTACCATTGGTTTTGGCAAATTCTCCACCAAATTTTATAGAAATTGATCAAAGTGTTGCAATTGTTTCTTTTTCCTTCTTTTGAAAACTTTCAAAAATGAAAAAAATTGCCCATTTTTTGGTTTAAGAAAGAGCTATGATCACTTGTCATGTGCCTTCAATTTCATTATAAAATCTCATACAATATATCCAAGAATAAGATAAGAATGATCCAGACTTTATTAATATCAAACCCTTAAGGTAACCCTTAAGGTATGACAATTCTTTGCAATTGATTATTCTATGGATGGAATCCACTCTTGTTCACTTGTCTCTTTGAGACAATTTCTTAATGAACTAAGCTCCAATTACAATAATTTTCATCATGTCTCATCATTTTTTTATGTTTTTTTTTATATAATAATGAGCTAAGCTCCAATTACAATAAATTTCATCATGTTTCATTACTTTTTTATATAATACTATCTAGCTAAGAACATTTTAGAGAAAAAACCTTTTTGTAGGTGGAACCTTTTAGTAAATTTCTTTACAATAGTTGTGTTCACACTACTATGTATGCTTTATTTACTAATGATGGTCTTCATTATATAACAATACATAAACATCTATCCATTGTTATCTCTCTTGGCTACCTCCCTAGGTACCACATATTACCCCTTAGGTACTATATTCCACCCTTTTTGGAAAAACGTTGTCTTCATTGCTTGTTGTGAGGAAGTACAACCATATCCCAAGGTCCCATGGATGTGTTGATCATAATGTTGAAGAAATCCAAAGAACCAAGGTTCCATGTACAAGCACTCGTCACCAAGTTGAAGTAGTCCCATAAGCTCTACTTTAAACCTAGGTCATGTTTAAGTGCTAATGTTGACTCCCCTATGAATATACCATTGATCAACTTTCCTTTGAATATACCATTGATCAACTTTCATATGATAATGACCATCCTAATTCGACTTTAGCTTAGGTTATCTCTTTGTATGTTCCTAGTTTTTGGGTGGACTCAACCTTGCCATGGGTGAATTATGTGGCATCTTATCCTTGGTGTTTAATTTCTTCTGGGAATGAGCCTTCATAGTGATGTTTGCCTTTTCAAGAAAAAGCCTCGACAATTGATCATGTGGTTTATCCAATGGGGGCACGGGAGCCCTTGCTTCCCTTTATTTTTCTGAGTGATCTTGAGTTTTCGAATGAGTTTAATCTTACCATTTGTGAGACTACGAATCCTAGTATTTGTGAGTCCTTGAGTTCCAATTTGCATTAGATGTTTAATTGCCTTTAGATGAGGCTATCTTCGAAGCCATGATATCAGAGGGTAGACCATGGGAAGATATGCATCATAGATTGTTCTTTTTTACTGAACTGGAGAATTTACAGGTTGATTACCAAACAAACCCTGGACTTGAGCCTAGCAATGGGCTCTACCTGAAGAAGTACTATGCATAAACTGCAACCCTGTGCAGTGCTTTGTACCATATTGTATTTTTATGGTTTGTTGTTTTCAAGTTCCATATTCCATAACACAAGTTATTAGCAGAGGTTTATCTAATGGATTTGTTAACTTCTGGATGAGTGTTGATGGCTATATGTACAAGACTTTGGAAACATTTTTCTTTGGTAGCTTTTCATCATGTGGATCTGGTTTGATGACATGAAATAATCTTGACGCTGACATATAGGGTAGATTTTTTCCCTCTTTGCATTATTTGTTTCTTGGTTCATTTTACCTTAGGATCGACCTCTCATTGAGTTGCGACATGGGCCCTTCTTTTCCATTTATAAGTGTTATAATTCATGTGGTAGAGCTTGCCATTCATGGGTGCCCTAGTTAGAACCATGTTTTCAGTTTGATGCCCTTGTCGAAGTACGTTCATAGGCTCGAGAGCCTTGTTTAGTCCCGTCATGACTTTGTGTTGAAGCCTCATAACTTATTTTCAATCTATTTTTGGCTATTGTCCCAAGGGGCTCCCAAAATGTTTGTGTTAAGTTGTAATTGCATTGCATCTTTCCCACTTGTATTTTTGAGCTGAATGTCAACTTTAGCTCGCTGTTGTTTAGCTTGTTGCATATGCATTATCTCTAGTTGCCAACCTTGCATTAATTGCCTTTGTGACTTGACACTTGTATTCTTGGAGGAAATATTCCTTCGAGTGTCCATATCCTGCACACGTTCCTTGCATTGAGCATAGGCATGCTCCCTGTGCTTGGAATTAGTTCGCTTGCCCTTGACACTCATTTCCTCCACTGTATTATAACATTCTTTTATTCCTTTTCAAGCTTTTATAACATGAAAAAGATGCAAAAAAGTCAAATAGAAAAAAAGAGGATGGGAAAGAGTTAAGTTCTTAGCTATGTTTGGTAGAAGTGATGTTGCCTTTGAACAAAACACTAAGTTTGAATCTTCATCTTAGAAAATTGGGTTTAGTATGGCCTTAGGACACTGAACCATGAATTTTGGAGTTTTTACTCATTCAAATGGTTATCCTTTCAGTGACCATGGAGAGTCCGTTGATGCCTTTTATGTCACATAATTTTGTAATTGTTCATTCTTGAGTCTATGTTGCCCAAGTCACTTTTTGTGTCATGCGTTTGTTCAAGAGAAGTTTAAGTCCGTGTCAACCATTCCTCAGAATTCTTGACTTTTCATGTCGGACTTCTCGTATGTTAAGTAATACTTCGAATCAACAAGAATCTTTGTCTTTTACTCATGTCAGTATAAAAGGTCCCCATTGACTTCTTGTTGTCGGGTTAGCTCTTATCGACTATGGTACATTGCTTTGAGGGTTTAACCCAGGGTAACACCTTGGGCTTATGTTCATCATTGATAGGTTACCACCAGAGGATAGAATCTTTGCAAAGATTATGGGAAATGCTTTCATCACTAATGTTACCTTGCACTCAACAAATGACATTACCTTGCACTCAACAAATGACATTCCATCATTGGTCGTCGACTCAATGATTTCCTTTGTCTTTGACATCAAGACCTTATTCACACTTTGAGATTTGTGCAGTACCTAGGGTTCAATTTTCCTCATTAGTGGAATTCCTCACCTTTGTTAGTGGTTTTCATTATCATCTGTTGCTCAGAGGGTCTCTTCCGTGCACTATTCCATCTGGTGCATGCAAAATATGTACCCGGTTGTATCTGTTCAATCTTTCGTTCGAGTCCTTCAAAATCTTTGGCTTTTTGCTATTCCTCGTGTTGGATGATGGGGGATGTCTTAATGCCCTCCTTCCAACGATCTCTCCCATTGACTTCGGTTCATTTGCTCTGTGATTGGGATCTAGAGTCTTTTTGTTACCTTGGGCCTTGTAGTTATCAATGGAAGGTTCACCCGGTATTGACAGTGGGAATAAATCAATGTCCTCTAATCGATAAATTCTACTAGTGTTTGATGTCATTTCATTCATTCACACTTGTTAGAATGTATTAGGTACTTTGACACCAATTATCATTATCGATGGGTTGTCTCAAGTTTATTAACGATATACATCAATGACCATTAATCAAACACTATCTCACTGTGTTCGACTTCAACACATCTATTCACATTGTGTAGACTCGTACCATTCGTCGTTTGATTTGGAGATTTTAGGTTTGTAGTAGCATCACCTTTTTTATGCTGCGGATCAAGTTGCATTGGATAGTACCACTTACTTTGTATGACATTGGTACTTGTGGAGGATCAATTTGTACATCTATTGTTTCTAGATACTACTTTGATTTTGAGACATACATCCACTATGTATCTCTTTGTTGCTATGATCTCTTTTGACATGGATCCACTGTGTACTGATTTTTAATGGCCATGATCATTACTTCTATATATATTTCATGGATCCATAATGTACTTGATTCGGAAGTCATGCTTTTGTCACTCTTGAGCATGGGTATGCTCGCCTTGGGAAGAGAGTACTCTTATTTGTTTTATATTGTAGGTTTTCTTTTGGGCCAGTGTTCAACGAATTCTTCCTAGGACTTTATACACTTCCCTCTTGGATTTTGGCCATCAATTTCTCTTCTTGCAATTGAGCACACACTTACACTGAGAGGGGGGTGTTGAATCAATATAAGGCTATCCTTTTTTTTTAACATTCATAAACCATAATGAAACAATCACATAAGTGTAACAACTAAAAGACAATATTTTATGTGGAAACCCTTTTGGGAGAAAACTACATATTTTTTTTATTTATAAATTTGTAGGCACCAATCGACTGTCACAAATGTTTGTAGACACCAACTTACTAGATACACTAATCCTCTCCACAGTTTCTAGGCATTGACATACTAGAGACACCAACTTACTGGATACACTAATCCCCTCTGCAATTTGTAGGCACTGACATAATAAAGACACTAATCCCCACCCCTGTTTGTTTTGTAGGCACCAACCTACTAACAAATTTACAAGTTCTTTATATGCATTTCTTTAATTGGTCTACTTGATGTTTATGCCTTCTTCAAATCTTCTCTACATTCGCTACTTTTACTTTCGTCAGATCTGCGCTACGCTCGCTACTTCTGCTTTCGCCAGATAAGCTCGACACTCACTCCCGCTTTCATTAAATTTGTTCTGTGTTCACTACTTCTGCTTTTGCTAGATCATCTCAATAGTCACTCCTCCTGCTTTTGTCATATCTACTCTGTGCTTGCTACTTCTGCTTTTGCTAGATCATCTAGACACTCACTCCTTAGCTTTTGTCAAATCTACTCTTCGCTCGCTACTTTTTCTTTTGCTAGATCAACAGTCACTCTTGCTTTCGTCTGATCTGCTCAGTGCTAGCTCCTGCGTTCACAAGATCTATTAGTTGGATCATCACACACTTCGTCACTCACTCATTTTTAAATAATATTCAATCTTTTCTCATATTATACTCTCATGTAAATATTACATTTTTCCTTTCACCACATCATATTTCTTACAATCCTCTTTTCCTTTTATATTTTACCTTCATTATATATATATATATATTTTGGTTTGTTTTAAAATTTACTTTTAAACATACCAGGGTAATTTTTTTTTTTTTAATTTACTTTTAAACATACTAGGGTAAAATACCGCCATGTGTAATTTTACTTCTCTTTTACTTTTTAATCCACTTTCAGATAATTTCCATGTTTGACCCACTTTTACTTCTTAATCCACTTTCATTTAACTTCATTTTTAATCCACTTTTATGCAATTTCATTGCTAATCCACTTCCACTTTGTATTTCTTAAAATCAAATTTTCTTTGAATATTTATATTTGAATACTTACCTTTGACATCAATGACAATAATTTATTCAACAATCTTCCTCTCCGTCATTGATGACAACCTTGTACTAAAAAACACATAATCCTCTAGAAATAGAAAAAATTCTTTTCTATCTGCAACTTTCCCTCTATTTCTAATTCTCATCCCCCTGTCTGCCACTCTTCCCTTGTCTGTGATTCCCCCCCTTTTTCATGTTTTTCTTGGAAGGGGTTTGGTAACAATATCTGCAACTTGTTCCATGGTGCCAATTTATTCCAACTTGAAACTTTGTTTGACTATCTATTCTCTTAGGAAGTGGTACTTGATGAGAATATGATTTGTCTTTGAGTGAATAATAAGATTATTTGAAATGTTGATTGCACTTATTTTGTCACAAATGATTGAGATTAACTGATCATAGTCTACCTTGATATCCTACAGTGTTTGCTTCATCCAAAGAACTTGTGTGCAACATGCTGCTGCTGTAATATACTCAGCTTTTGCTATGGATAGAGACACTGAAGATTGTTTCTTGCTCAACAAAGACATTAGACTGTTGCTTAGAAATAATGCTCCTCCACTTGTACTTTTTTTGTCGTCAACACTGCCTATCCAATATGAATATGTATATGCTGTTAGAGTAAAACATTCACCTCTTGAGTACCATAAGCCGAAGAAGGTGTCCTTTAGATATTTGAATATCATTTTCTCTGCTTGCACATGAGTTTCTTTTGGTGTAGTTTGAAATCGTGCAACCAATCCTATCGGTTGCATAATGTTTGGCCTTGATGCTATCACAATAGTAGGTTGTCAATAATGACCCATACAATGTTTAATTTTCTTCCAAAGATTCGTCATCTTTTCTCAATTTACAACATGTGACCATGGGTGCGCTGATTGATGCATAATCTTTCGTTTTGAATTTCTTCAATTTTATTTTAAGAAAACTTAGCTTGGAGGAAAAAAAATTATATAACACATAACTTCCCCCCTTTAATTTGTTCTAACTGCAAAAACTGTTTAAACATGATACAACATCACTTCCAAAGAAGTCTGAACACTGTCACCAACAACGTAAGATAATCAGTCTCTGCCAATCCAGACAGTCTTTGTATCCTACATAAGCAGTAGTGCATTATTTACAATTGAACATGGTTCGGTCGGTTTTAGAAAATCCAAGTCGATTCAACAAGAAATAATAGACTCAAGAATAAAACCTCAGTTGGATTCACATATCAACAACTTCAAGTATTCCCCCCAAGGGATCAATAAGTAGCAACAATAATTTTCGTTTAAAATTCCAATTGACGGACAACCTAGTTGAAACATAGTTGACGAATACTTAGCCGACTATCATGCTGGGTCGATCCTCACTCGATCACTTCCAAGGAAATCAACAGTAAGTAAAGAGGAACATTGCATCAATGTACAACTAATGATACACAATGATATGAAGTCCTCAAATGATTCCACAACCATCCATCAATCCAACCACAATCTATCTTGGTAGTTGACAATGGTCAGCAATTCTGTCTTTCATGTCTCTTTTGCAAATATTTGAAAGCATGATTGCCATTCTTTTGATTTTTATGGTGAGGATGATGACAATGCATAAATTTTTGTGTTGGTTGATCAGAGAAAGTAGGCTCAAGGCTAGGTTCACTTGCAAGAGTAGAACAACCTGACATATCAACAACAATGTCATTTGTAACAACATGCACAAATGTTGATATGCGAGTAACATGCGATTTATCAATTTGTTCGACACAATCAACAATAAGTTGTTCTTCTAGAAAACCAATTTAAACTCATGCAACAAATAAAACTTCCTTGATTGTAGCAAGACTAGGTGTAGGTGGGGAGACAACAACAACATCATATCCAAGACCAATCTTAATAAATGAAGACCTTTGACAATTGATGATATCATATAAGATTTCAATATTTTTTTCAAACTTCAAGTTTCTATTCAATTTAATATTTGTTTCCCGATTGTAGCAAGACTAGGTGTAGGTAGGGAGGCAACAACATCATATCCAAGACCAATCTTAATGAATGAAGACCTTTGACAATTGATGATATCATATAAAATTTCCGTATTCTTTTCAAACTTCAAGTTTCTATTCAACTTAATGTTGTTTTCTCTAGTTTCTTTCTTAAGGAAACTATTTCAAATTCTAGCTTTTCACAATTTTCTTTCTTTTTTTTCCACTAAATTTTCACCACTTCTTCTGTCTTTCTTGCCTCTTCTAATTGAAATTGTAGGCTTATGATAATTTTTTTCTGATTTTTCAAGATTTTACGACATTTTGACTTTTGAATTACGATCCTCTTCTTCATATTTCTGCAACTGCTCTTTTTGTTTCAAATTATTTTTCCTTCGTAGACTTTACCAGTCAAATCGCTGGGCTGAGGGGGGTCCCTTGTCCCACAAACAAGGGGATCTCATACACCAATTTGGTGTGTTGGCTTGGTCGTGACCTTACAAATAGATTATTATTATTATTTTGCTTAAGGTACACATGAGTTCTTCTTCAAGATCCACTTCTCCATCCGTTTCAGTGTTTTCATCTTCTTCTAAATTCATCATTTCTCTTTTTTTGTCTTCATCCATATTTGTTTCGATTGCCGTAAAAAGAGTTTATTTTCTATCACTATGGACACTGCTTTCACTGGTCTCTTCCAATGAGTCACTAACTCCTTTTGAGTGTAGGCTCTTCTTTTGATTTTGAGAGTTGTTCTTTTCATGGTTGTTTTGCTTGTGGCTATTTTTGTGTTGATGATGTTTTCTCTTTACGTTATAGTCTTCTTCATTATCACTACTTTCATTTTTTGCATATGGACACTTAGCAACAAAATATCTTACTTTTCCACAATCAAATCATTTGAAGGACAACTTATCTTTGTATTTGCCAGATCCCTTTCTGTTTTTTCTTAAAAAAATTGCTTCCTTTGTGTTTGAGTCACAATTGGAACAATATTTTGATTTGTATTCTTTGTTTTTCATCTTTGAGGTTTCAAAAACTACTTCTTTCTTTGTTGGTTTTCCCTTTTCAATCTTTATTTCATATGCAATTAGGATTCCATGCAATTCATCCATTGTTAATTTATCAAGATTCTTTATTTCCTCAATGGCAGAAACTTTGACATCAAATCTTAAGGGGAGTAACCTCAACACCTTTTTGATAATCATTGGTTCTTCAACTGTTTCACGAAGTCCTCTGATGGTGTTGACAATCATGTCTACATGAAGGAGATAAGATGCAACATTTTCTTCGTCTTTCATCTTCAGACTCTCGTACTGTCTTCTATGAGTTTGGAGTTTAGTCTTCTTGACCTTCTCATCGCCTTCATGGATGTTTTGAAGTTTGTCCCAAATTTATTTCGTTGATTTACAATGCATTACTTTGACAAACTTTGACTCTGACAGACCACACAAGATGGCGTTCATGGATTTTACATCATTTTCACCATCCTTTTTTCCAGTCGTATATGTCGGTGGAGTTGTTGGGCTTGTATAACTAGTGACAATCGATTGCTAAATATTAAAACCAAGAGCCATTAGATATGCTCGCATCCTTATACCCCAAAAGACAGTTTTTTTCGTCAAACCATTGAACCCTGTTTGTAAAGAAACCTTCCTCGATCATGTGCGCTGTTGAGATCTACTTTTCAGTGGTTAGATTGTTTTTGAAAGAACCAACTCTGATACCAATTTTTGAGCACACATCTACACTGAGAAGGGAGGGTGAATTAGTATAAGGATATCTTTTTTTTTAACATTCATAAACCATAATGAAACAATCACATAAATGGAACAACTAGAAGACACTATTTTATGTGGAATCTCTCTTGGGAGAAAATCACAAAAACTTCTTTTTGTAAATTTGTAGGCACCAACCCGCTGTTACAATTTTTTGTAGGGACGAACCTACTAGAGACATCGATTCCCTCTATTGTTTGTAGGCACCAACTTATTGGAGACACCAATCCTCTCTACTTTTTGTAGGCACCGAACTACTGTAGACACCGATCCCCTCCGTTGTTTGTAGGGACAAACCTACTAGAGATACTAGTCCCCACAACAATTTGTTTTCTAGGAACCAACCTCCTTACAAGTTCTTCATATGCATTTTTTTCATTGGTTTGCTTACTGCTTTTTTCTTCAGCAAATATGCTCTGTGTTTGTTACTTCTTCTTTTTCCAGATCAACTCTGTGCTTACTACTTCTACTTTTGCCAGATCAACTCAACACTCACTCCTACTTTCATCATATCTGCTTTGCGCTCACTACTTCTGGTTTTTCTAGATAATCTAGACACTCACTCCTACTTTCATCAGATTTGCTTTGTGCTTGCTACTTCTGCTTTTGCCATATCAACTCGACACTCGCTTCTTTTGCTTTCGTCAGATCTACTCCACACTCGCTTCTTTTGCTTTCGCCAGATCAACTTGTTAAATTTGTACCAAGGACAAGTGGTTTCCTTAGGCTTTGAGTCTTTTCCTAGGGAAAAATGCCCACACGTGTGACCGTCTTTTAAAATGGCTTTATAAGTGGTAAAGTCAAATTCTTTTTTAAAGTGAAAGTGACTTTAGAATTATAAAGTACAATGTGGGTATTTAATGAAATGGGTGAATAATAAATTAAAAGGGAGAATTAAATGTGCACTTATTCTCCTCCCTTGACCTAAATGAATGTGAGCCATTAGATTTAGGGGTCACCCAAAAGTCACTTTGGGAAAATGAAAAGAAGGGAAAAGAGGAAAAGACTCCTTCATTATTCATGTGCATTTGGAGAGAGTAAGAGGAGGGGGGATAACTGAAGAAGGTGGAACGATTGAGCCAAAGAAGGGGCACACATTTTTATGTGAAGGACACAATTTTCTGTGCAATGAAGGGCACAAATTTCGAGGAGTAAATTCCAGCATTGGGCAAACCATACAATACGTATTCCATATAGTTATGTACAATTGATATTTGGCACACAAATCGAGGAGAATCTCTATTGATAAAGAATCCGTACAGTTCGTACTTAATTTCTGAATAGTGGCATGACTTCCAAGGAAGATTTAGGTTGCTGAAAGGGCCATACAGGTCATACATTTCGTACATATTTTTGGCACATATTCAAGGAGATTTTGGCACGATTTTCGAGGAGGAAATTTGTCTCAGTTTTGAGATAAGTACTATTTGTACTTGCTGGAAAAATATTCTCTACTATAACTCAATATCTCTGAAGCCAATAATAAAAGAAGCCCTCTCCCAACACTGGTTTTCCCACATCGGATTTTCCCAAGGTCGATTTGATAAAAAACAAAGTGTCTATGTGGTTGCATTTTTGAGTTATGATTTTCTGTTATAAGTTTCAGCAGTGAAGAAGATGTCTATGTGTGTTTTCAACTAAATTTCATTTCATGTAGCTAACCTTTTATTTCAACAACAAATAATTGTGGGTTTGGGCATTAAACACATGGGAGTGACAAGGTGAAACTGAAAATCGGGTTGGGATTGCAAATTTCTTCATGGTATCAAAGCTTTGAAGGTTGAAACAAAGTTATAACAACAATTAAAGGGAGATTTTAGAGTGCATATTTGACACAACAATGGTTTACTAGCGAGTAGATTGGACTTTTGTGATACATGACAACTAGTCATAATCCCATGAGTGAATGTAGATGACAGATTAGAGGGTGCATTGAATTTGAATGCATGGAAGGAAAGAATCACTGGTATCTTTGAAGAGGTAGATGTATGGGGAATTTTGGAGAAGACAATTGTCTTACCCACTACTCCAGATGAGTTGGCAACATACAATAAGTTCAATGCCAAGGAAAAGAGGTTGATTATGGAGGGTATTAAAGACCATATCATTTCTCATGTGAGGGGAAAGACCAATGCATTCGAGATGTGGGAGGCACTCACCAAACTCTACCAAAGTTCAAATCAAAGCATAAATATGGTTTTGAAGGAAAATTCAAGGCCACTAAAATGTCCAAGTCCGAGTCAATTGCTTCTTACCTCATTCGTATCACTTAGGTTGGAGATGAGTTGGATGCCATAGGAGAAGAAGTGGAGAATACTGAGTTGGTTAGGCTCACCTTGTAGGGTATTCCTAAGAATTGGGAAGTTTTTGTTGAGGGGATCATTGCCAGGGATAATCTCCTTGATTGGGAGATATTGTGGGATGATTGCATACAAAATGAGATTAGGAGGAATGTAAATTGGGAAACCAAGCATGGGGAGGAGGATGGGAATGTAGCTCTTGCAATGAAATGCAAGAAGGGAAAGTCCAAGAAGGGGGATTCCATCAGTGGAAGTGCCAAAGGACAGGGTAAACCAAAGAAGAAGGGGGAAAAAGATGTGAGCAAAATACGATGTTGGGCTTGTCAGAAGATGGGACATTATGCAATGACATGTCCTGAAAGAAATATGGGGAAAGTGAAGAATGTGGCAGCAACAATAGAGATTGAGGAGTTCTCCTCTCGATTTGACCAGGAGTTCTCTCTCGTAGTTGAGCTGGCTACTAGTGTGAAGTCCTGTACGATGTGGTACATTGACAGTGGTGCTTCTCGCCACATGACTAGTGTCAGGGAGTAGTTCTCAGATCTTGCAGAGAGGGAACTAGATATTGATATTCTACTTGGTCATGATCTCAAAATGAAAGCAATTGGTGTGGGGACTATCTTTTGAGATGGAGTCTCTTCCTCCCTTGAGAAGATGACAAAATGAGTGGGTGCCCCCAGGGGCGGGGACAATATATTTTGAGAGGGAGTCTCTTCCTCCCTTGAGAAGATGGCCCTAGGAGTGAAGGTAAAGGACATATTGGAGGATCTTAATGAAAGCATAGGGAGTGGGTGCCCCATGAGTGAAGGTAGAGTGAACTCCTTCTGCTTTCATTAAATCCGTTTGGTGTCCGCGTCTTCTGCTTTTGCAAGATCTATTAGCTGGATCGTCACATGGTTCGCTAGTCACTCATTTTTAAATAGTATTTAACCTTTTCTCATATTATACTTTCATATGTAAATATTACATTTTCGCTCTTCACCACACAATATTCCTCACAATCCTTTTCTTGTTTTATACTTCACCATTAACTCTACATGAAAAGTCACGTACATTCAAAAAGACACGGTATTCATTAAATAAATAATTAATTTTCCATTTTTAATTTACTTTTCAACATACCATGAGCAAAATATCACCATGGGTTTTAAAACCATGTGCAAATACCGTGTGCACTTTTACTTTTTAATCCACTTTCATATAACTTCATGTTTAATCCACTTTCACATAATTTCATATTTAATCCATTTTAATGTACCTTCATTTCTAATCCACTTCCACTTTTGTATTTTTTAAAGTCACATTTCCTCTGAATATTTATATTTGAATACTTACTTTTGACATCAATGAAAATAATTTATTCAACACCGATTTCATATATTAGGGGATATCTGTTATAGCATATTTTTTCACCTCACAACATAGATGCATATGTTGGCCTAATTTTAAAATCCATTTCCCACTTGTAGACCACAATTCCCTTTTGTTCCTCAAAATTCTTAAAAAACCCCAATTTTCAATCCATGCTTTGTATGAAAGGCTTCATACAAAGCATGTGTATGAAGCCTTTCATACATTATTTTCTCTTCAATAGAGTGTGCATGCATGTATTTGGCTCAAAAAAATATAAAATTGTGAATTTTTGGGATGAGTTTACGGGTTCCTCCAGTTCCTGACCCCCTATTTCCCGTGAGTATAAAATGATGCCAAGGGGTAGAGGAGGGGAATCAATATTTGGAGCATTATTATACTGACAAATTTTTGCTAGGCTCTGCAAGTCCCTTTCTTGTGTCAACAAGATATTCCCTTCAGTTATGTAAACCCCTATTTCCAACCATCTTTGTTCATTTATTCCATCAGAAAGAGACTTCTTCTCTTTCTTGGACCTGTCTTGAACGAAGAGTTAGGAGGTGTGAGTTGGTCTTAATTGGCTCAGGTAGAGGAACTTGGATGCTAGTTCTGGAGCAACACCATAGCGGTTAGAGGTCGTATTATTCCTTGAATTTATGCTGTTAACTTAATAAAGAGATGTCTTTCCCATTCTAGTCGTGTGTTTTGATTTACTATTGTTATATTTGAGAATTTTATTATCTAGAATACTAATGTGTTTAATTTTAATTAGTAAAGTTAAAATTTAGTTATTTGTAACTACCTGCCTTGTAGCTTTCTTCCTCTTGGTGTTCATGTTATTAGAAAAAGCTTTGGAGTGGAACATTGGAGCAAGAGTTTGTGCAAGGGATATACTTCAAATGTTAGGATCCATGCAAGTCTCCTTTTTGCTCGTTACAAGTTAGTTAGTTACGAATTTTAAACTATTTTGTGGGGATAGAGTTGATTCTTTAGGGTAATTTTTTTTTTTGGCTTCTAGCCTAGCCATAGGAGTTTATTCTTCGCAAACACCATTGAGGAACATAGAAAGTCCACATAATTCAACTAATATAAACATGGCATGATCCAAGTGGATATCGATGGCCACTCACCTTTTTCAACTGGTTAAAAACAGTTTTCTGACAATTTTGACAATTTACTATTTTTAGCAATTTTAACTTACGGGGCCATTTTGAGGGCACAAATGAAGGTTTTTCGGGATCGAGCTTCTCAATAATAGTTGAAGGCATGATTGAGTCCCCAAAATGAATCTTCTCAACGATACATTTCTAACGGGCTATCATACGCCTAAAACGAAGATCGTATGCAAAAGTTACGACCACAGGAAGTTGATGTACTAACTTACCCAAAGGGGTCCCACATGACTTTTGGTGCTTCATCTCCTAGGGTTAGGTTTTTGGATGTCTAGGGTTTTTGGCATTCCTGCTTATTGTAAAAATGTCTTCATAGCCTTTGTTAGTACTCTGATTTACAATAGAATATAATCTTTAATTTGGTGGAAAGTCCCAACAACACATTTGTCGGATACATGCACGCTACTGGAAAAGTGTTATTTTTGCAGTGCTATCATATGCTCTTGGTCTTGGGTAACTAGAAAAAGTCATGATGTAGGTGGAAAACATCAGTTTGGTTACTTTCATGTAATTTCCCATTATGACCAAAGTTCCATTAAGCTATGCTAAGAAGGTTTTATGTCATGATAAGGTCACCACTCAACGGAAAAGAGGAAAACTTGTTTTGAGCTAATTACTTGCACATCATATTAATCAAGTAAAAGGTATTTTGACAATGTATCTTATCTTGGGCAAAATTATAAAGAGTTGGCTCTTTATGACAAAAAATTATATATCTTAAAATTTTTGGTTATATTAGCCATACCTTTGGCTTTATAAATCAATTTTGGCCTTTTAAAGATCAAAGTTGGATTTTGGGATTATGCAGGTTTTTTGGTATTTTTTTAATCAAAATTTTAAGGGCTCGAAGGCCAAGCTCTAAGCTCCTATTCCACGAGCTAGCACCCTCACATATAACCACAGGTTATCAATAACACATAAGCCAAATAAGCCAAGCGCTAAGACCTCACTCCACATGCCTCATCGAAATTCCATGAGAGCATCGGCAGGTGCACACGATTTTCCAGGTGTCAAGGCGCATCAAGGTCATAGTTTCCATGTTTACAGGTGGTGTTACATTACATCAAGAACACCAAGCCATGACATGTAAATGGAAGCATTGCACCAGGATAATCATGTACAAGTCAACATAAGAGTTTTTTGCAACATTTGGAAAGTACTGGAACGAAGAGAAAGGATCCATGCTTATAGCTGGTGTTTCGATTGTGAACCCATTAATAGTTGTGGTTTGGGAGGTTACCTCTGGCCTTGGAAGCAACCCACAGGAAACCAATGATATGACAACACTTTAAAATTTGTTCTGTCAAAAGCATGCCTCTCGTCGAGATCATCTATTCAGGGAAACACATTGTGACATCACATACGTCTGGGAATCGAGCTCAACCAATAGATGTGCTAATCAATCAACAACAATGGCTCCACTGTTACTGGCGCCTCCCTCTTTTCCATCTTCTTTTACAAATTTAGGGAATACTCCTATGGTTTAGTCACCAATGCTTAGAGAAGGATACTCCTGAAGTGTGTTGTCATGATCCTCCTTATCCTGTATGTGTCGAATATGAGATTATGGCTTCAAGACAACATAAATCACGTAGAGCAGGTTATTGGCCACAAAAGTAGTTCAAGAGTCTCTGCATTGCATGGTCAATTTTCAAGGAACAAACTATCTATAATCAAGGTTGCAAATGATGATACCCCAACATCTGAAACTTTGACAAGCTTCCAGTCTTCTTCTACAAAGGATTGACTGTTTGGTAATGATGGTGTGAGGTTGTCAGGTTCCAATGATAAAGGATTCTTCATTATTCTGTTGAACTTGTACAGGAAAAAGTTGAAAATCTAACTGAGTTTTGTATAGTGCTAAAATTGGGAGTACAAAACTAGATAAACACCATGAGCATTAAACAATGCAGCCATTCTAATCTAGTTGCTACAATTCATTTACATTTCTCTAGCATCCTCACTGGGGAGTGCCAATACAACAAGCTTTCACTAGTTGTTTTAAGCAGGGAAAGAAAAAGTAAAAAAATAGGGTTTATTTTACCTATATTTTGAGGTGTTTTATATTATAAAATATCAATCTCTATCCGAAGACACACAAGATTGCAAAAGTTCTGATACAAGAGAAACTTCTTCACTAAACAAACAAATGATAAGCAACAACACAACAGTTGTAGCAGACCCTCTCCAGAAATCAGATGATGCTAAGACCCTGTATATATCACTCATGCAAATATATGTGCTAAGCTTAAATGAATATTCAAATGCATATACACAGTGATATAGAAATCAAATACACGATACAAATGCTGAGTAGTATCATAGTATTTGGAGGCAACATCATAAGTTCAGAGGACGAATATATCAAGTTACAAATCAGGGTTCAATCAAAGTTGCAAGTGATTTTGTTCAAATGGCTTTCTACATTTGTTTGTAGCAGTTGTTGACTCTTTTACACCTATAGCACTACAAACGAGGGATTCCCCTAACAAAGAGGAAGGAAAGTTCTACTTGAAATCTATTTTCAGTTGAGGAAGAAGAGGTATGAGTTCCCAGCTGTCAAAGAAGCTTCTACCAGGTGTATTCAACCTCTAGCATATAGAGCAGCTATTGAAGACCACAAATTTTGATAGGGTTTGACTCCCTGAAGACAAGATCTAATCTTGTTATTTTGTAATTAGATATGATCATATGCTATTCTTGGCTTTTCGATCCTTCTTGATAGGATCTCAGTTATTTATGTAAAGTCTATAAATCCTATGATCAAAAGAAAGAAGGCAGGAGGCAGAGAGGAGAGACCCAAGAGGAGAATTTGGGCAGAGGTCTGTGTAGGAATTATTGTAAGCATATGGGCATTTATTTAAGTATTCATTTCTGACATTGAACATCCAGGTGTATTGTTTTACCAGATTGTGATATCTTCCTGTTTTACTTTCTGTTTTCATCTTGAAAGAATTGCAGACATTGAGAATCAATGGTTGCTCATGGATGATAGATTCCCGGGCGGTAAAGATTTTTCCGTGATTGCCTATTATCTGTGTGTTTTTTTTCAAGTACCATTGCATCCATTTGACAGAGAGAATCTCTATTTGGTGGATGTTCTACTATTTGTCACAATTCTCCATTCTTCCATCCACCATCATATAAGTACTTTGTCTGATATGCAACTCACTGGCCTTCAATCTAACAGGATGTTTACTTGACTCCATGCCCAATGGTGTTTTAACTGATCTGCATTTAACTTGTTTCTCTTATTCTTTCTCTTATCATCTACCTCATCCACTTAATTTTGAAACCCAAACACATTCTTATTGATAAAATCATTGCAATAACTGAATATGTGCTAGGCTTGACCCTATTGCAGTCTAGGGGCAACTTCTAGAACTAACAACCTCATTGTAATCATCTTCTAGCGAATGAGCACCACCGTCACATCTCTTCTCAGAGATAAGCCGCCACCATTCAACCAAGCTTGTTTCCGTTGCATTTTACAGTTTCAACGTATTTCATTATTGAATAGAAAACCAGTTTTACTATATCTCTGTTATTTTGTGTTAAACACCTGTTAATAATCTGTATTCATTTCATTCTTCTCATAAAATCCGGATCAGTGGTATCAGAGCGGTCTGCTCATTGTCGTCTTAATGAATGATCAGGGGATCAAATTTTGCTCAATTTTCAAAGTGCTCAGAATGCGACAAAAACAGTGCCATTACGCCTGTCTCGTCTTCCTGATTCCGGCGGTATATTTACTTTCGCAAACGGAGTCCGTATGGAGGAGATATCGCGATCTGTCCGCCAAGCCAAATAGGCAAAAATTTGGGATGCTGACTGTACCTGTCCGTACAGTCCGTACGGCCACGTGGCAGGGCCGTACCATCATGATGACGTGACAGAGGGAAGATGTGACACATTTGTATTGGTTGTGGTTGTCCAATCGGGTGTTGACACGTGTCAATTGTAGCCAATAATGTGTGGACACGTGGCCCAACCCATTGGCGCCACGTGTCCCTATATGACTGGTTAATAATTGTTGTGTAAAACTAATGGAGGCCACGGGGTTCGACCCCCGGACCTCCCACACCGTATAGTCTTAACAAACTCCAAACTACCATTGGGTTGCGCCATGTGTCTTGTTATATATACCGACGCATATTTATTTAACATTGATATATGTTGAAATGCAAAGGGGGGTCGGGTCGGGGCTTAGCCCAGACTCGAGGACACATTATAAAACATATGACCACATGTATATTGGCGCGCGCATTGTATTTAATCGCAATGTATTGTAATATTACATTGCATGTATATGTATTAAAGTTTGCATATTATATAAACATATGCGCGGGGTATTGAACCGTGACCAAAGTTTTAATATGCGCGTGGTTTGACCGGTGGGTTGAACGCACGGAAGTTATACAGTTATATAACAGAGTAACCACCTTTTTCGTCGAGCCCAAGGTCCTATGAGCCATATGACCGAGTGCCGAGATGGTTAGGGGCTGGAGGCGCTCTAACCGTCCTACAGTTTGCACCGTTGGCACAGTTGCATCCGATGCCAAGTTTTTACGCTTAAATGAGCGTGTGAGCCAGGTTTGAAGCACAAGGGTGTGATTTGTAGAACCAGAGACAACAAAGTTGAAGAGGGAGACTTCAAGGAGGCTATCTTCTTCATTTTTCGACCGATTGAGGTGCCGAAAGAGCCCAGATAGGGGTTTTGGGACGTTGCGGAGCCATTGGAGCAGTCGGTTTGTCATTTTGAGCATTGTAAGGCATGTTTTTGAGCACTTTGAGCAATTTAATAATAATGATCCATTGGAAGCTTGACCAGGAGATGTAGCCCAGAGAGGGGTGAACTCCTTTATCAAGTTGCTGTGTTTATGTGCTGGTGTTCAATGTTTTATACTGCTGTCTATGTGTATTTTTACATAAGTAATCCTTAATTATGTGTTGCAAATTGATCCGGTTGCTTTAAAACACATAACATTTCACTTGCAATAATTATTCAAGTTTTTCAAGTCTTCTTCATTTTTAGATCAAGTTGGTATCAGAGCACTGGTTTTGAAGACTTGATTGTTTGCAAGTTTTGTTTCTGATGCTCACAAGGTTGAAACTCACAAGAGGAGAAGGTCAACTTGTGGAGCCAAGTTCTTATTCGACGAGGAGGAAGCAATTTCATTCACCGCAAGTTGCAGAGAGACATTCACCAAGCATGACACATGCAGAAGATCGCAAACGTGTTCCAGATGAAGAAGAAGACTTCAGGCAGACTATCATACAGTTGAGAGATATGATGAAAGTCATAATGGAACGAACCGTGATGTCGCAGGGTGAAGGCTCTAACCCTTCAATGCATAAGGGAGGCGGTGGTGACAAGACTCTAGGCAGAGATGGAGGGAATGGTGCTTCTCCACCACCCTCTCCTCCATCATCATTATCATCTTCTTATTTTTCTTCTTCAAGTTCGAAACATCTTCCCAATGGGCATGGTAAAACTCCTTCGCAAATTCCTTCATTAAAACTTGATATAAAATTTGAGTTGCCAATTTATAATGGAGAAGTTAACGCTGAAAAGTTAGATAACTGGATACATCAAATTGAAGTCTATTCTAGAATACAAAAGATTTAAGATGATGAAACCAAAATTCAGTTAGCTTCATTAAGATTAGATGGCTCAGCACTTGTTTGGTGGGAATCTAAGACACAGGAAAAAATGAAAAAGAATGGAAAAATTTT
>JASDQU010241677.1:34384-44393 GCA_032191745.1 Picea mariana | reverse complement strand
TGGTATTTGTGAGTCCTTGAGTTCCAATTTGCATGATTTCTTATATGTTTAATTGCCTTTAGATGAGGCTATCTTCGAAGCCATGATATCAGAGGGTAGACCATGGTAAGATATGCATCATAGATTGTTCTTTCTTCTTGAATTGGAGACTTTACAGGTTGATTACCAAACAAACCCTTGACTTGAGCCTAGCAATGGGCTCTACTTGAAGAAGTACTATGCATAAACCGTAACCTTGTGCAGTGCTTTGTACCATATTGTATTTTTATGGTTTGTTGTTTTCAAGTTCCATATTCCATAACACAAGTTATTAGCAGAGGTTTATCTAATGGATTTGTTAACTTCTGGATGAGTGTTGATGGCTATATGTACAAGACTTTGGAAACATTTTTCTTTGGTAGCTTTTCATCATGTGGATCTGGTTTGACATGAAATAATCTTGAAGTTGACATATAGGGTAGATTTTTTCCCTCTATGCATTTTGCATTATTCGTTTCTTGGTTCATTTCACCTTAGGATCGACCTCATTGAGTTGTGACATGGGCTCTTCTTTTCCATTTATAAGTGTTATAATTCATGTGGTAGAGCTTGCCATTCATGGGTGCCCTAGTTAGAACCATGTTCTCAGTTAGACGCCCTTGTCGAAGTATGTTCATAGGCTCGAGAGCCTTGTTTAGTCCCGTCATGACTTTGTGTTGAAGCCTCATAACTTATTTTCAATCTATTTTTGGCTATTGTCCCAAGGGGCTCCCAAAATGTTTGTGTTAAGTTGTAATTGCATTGCATCTTTCCTACTTGTATTTTTGAACCTAATGTCAGCTTTAACTCGTTGTTGTTTAGCTTGTTGCATATGCATTCTCTCTAGTTGCCAACCTTGCATTAATTTCCTTTGTGACTTGACACTTGTATTCTTGGAGGAAATATTCCTTCGAGTATCCATATCCCGCACACGTTCCTTGCATTGAGCATAGGCATGCTCCCTGTGCTTGGAATTAGTTTGCTTGCCCTCGACACTCATTTCCTCCACTGTATTATAACATTCTTTTATCCCTTTTCAAGCTTTTATAACATGAAAAAGATACAAAAAAGTCAAATAGAAAAAAAGAGGATGGGAAAGAGTTAAGTTCTTAGTTATGTTTGGTAGCAGTGATGTTGCCTTTGAACAAAACACTAAGTTTGAATCTTTATCTTAGAAAATTGGGTTTAGTATGGCCTTAGGAGACTGAACCATGAGTTTTGGAGTTTTTACTCCTTCAAATGGTTATCCTTCCAGTGACCATGGAGAGTTCGTTGAAGCTTTTTATGTCACATAATTTTGTAATTGTTCATTCTTGAGTCTATGTTGCCCAAGTCACTTTTTGTGTCATGCGTTTATTTAAGAAAAGTTTAAGTTCATGTCGGCCATTCCTCAAAATTCTTTACTTTTCATGTCGGACTTCTTGTATGTTAAGTAATACTTAGAATCAACAAGAATCTTTGTCTTTTACTCATGTTAGTATAGAAGATCCCCATTCACTTCTTGCTGTCGGGTTAGCTCTTATCGACTATGGTACATTGCTTTGAGGGTTTAACCCAGAGTAACACCTTGGGCTTATGTTCATCATTGATAGGTTACCACCAGAGGATAGAATCTTTGCAAAAATTATGGGAAATGCTTTCATCACTAATGTTACCTTGCACTCAACAAATGACATTACCTTGCACTCAACAAATGACATTCCATCATTGGTCGTCGACTCAATAATTTCCATTGTGTTTGACATCAAGACCTTATTCACACTTTGAGATTTGTGCAGTACCTAGGGTTCAATTTTCCTCATTAGTGGAATTCCTCACCTTTGTCAATGGTTTTCATTATCATCTATTGCTCAGAGGGTCTCTTCCGTGCACTATTCCATCTGGTGCATGCAAAAGATGTACCCGGTTGTATCTGTTCAATCTTTCGTTCGAGTCCTTCAAAATCTTTGGCTTTTTGCTATTCCTCGTGTTGGATGATGGGGGATGTCTTAATGCCCTTCTTCCAACGATCTCTTCCATTGACTTCGGCTCATTTGCTCTGTGATTGGGATCTAGAGTCTTTTTGGTACCTTGGGGCTTGTAGTTATCAATGGAAGATTCACCCGGTATTGACAGTGGGAATAAATCAATGTCCCCTAATCGATAGATTCTACTGGTGTTTGATGTCATCTCATTCATTCACACTTGTTAGAATGTATTAGGTACTTTGACACTGATTATCATTATCGATGGGTTGTCTCAAGTTTGTTAACGATATACATCAATGACCATTAATCAAACATTGCCTCATTGTGTTCGACTTCAACACATCTATTCGCATTGTGTAGACTCGTACCATTCATCGTTTGATTTGGAGATTTTAGGTTTGTAGTAGCATCACCTCTTTTATGCTGCTGATCAAGTTGCATTGGACAGTACCACTTACTTTGTATGACATTGGTACTTGTGGAGGATCAATTTGTACATCTATTGTTTCTAGATAGTCCTTTGATTTTGAGACATACATCCACTATGTATCTCTTCGTTGCTATGATCTCTTTTGACATGGATCCACTGTGTACTGATTTTTAATGGCCATGATCATTGCTTCTATATATATCTCATGGATCCATAATGTACTTGATTTGGAAGTCATGCTTTTGTCACTCCTGAGCATGGGTACGTTCGCCTTGGGAAGAGAGTACTCTTGTTTTCTATTGTAGGTTTTCTTTTGGGCCAGTGCTCAACGAATTCTTCCTAGGACTTTGTACACTCCCTTCTTGGATTTTGGCCATCAATTTCTCTTCTTGCAGTTGAGCACACACTTATACTGAGAGGGGGGTGTTGAATCAATATAAGGCTATCCTTTTTTTTTAACATTTATGAACCATAACGAAACAATCACATAAGTGTAACAACTAAAAGACAATATTTTACGTGGAAACCCTTTTGGGAGAAAACTACATATTTTTTTTTATAAATTTGTAGGCACCAACCGACTGTCACAAATGTTTGTAGAGACCAACTTATTGGATACACTAATCCCTTCCGCAGTTTGTAGGCACTGACATACTAGAGACACCAACTTACTGGGTACACTAATCCCCTCTGCAATTTGTAGGCATTGACATACTAGAGACACTAATCCCCACCCCTGTTTGTTTTGTAGGCACCAACCTACTAACAAATTTACAAGTTCTTTATATGCATTTCTTTTATTGGTTTGCTTGATGTTTCTGCCTTCTCCAAATTTGCTCTACATTCGCTACTTTTACTTTCGTTAGATCTGCTCTACGCTCGCTACTTCTGCTTTCGCCAGATAATCTCGACACTCACTCCCGCTTTCATTAAATTTGTTCTGTGTTCACTACTTCTGCTTTTGCTAGATCATCTCAATAGTCACTCCTCCTGCTTTAGTCATATCTGTTCTGTGCTTGCTACTTCTGCTTTTGCTAGATCATCTGGACACTCACTCCTTTGCTTTCGTCAAATCTACTCTGCGCCCGCTACTTTTTCTTTTGCTAGATCAACTTGACACTCACTCTTGCTTTCGTCAGATCTGCTCGGTGCTGGCTTCTGCGTTCACAAGATCTATTAGTTGGATCGTCACACACTTCGTCACTCACTCATTTTTAAATAATATTCAATCTTTTTTCATATTATACTCATGTAAATATTACATTTTCCCTTTCACCACATCATATTTCTTACAATCCTCTTTTCCTTTTATATTTTACTTTATATATATATATATATATTTTTTTTTTTTTGTTTGTTTGTTTGTTTTAAAATTTACTTTTAAACATATCAGGGTAAATTTTTTTTCTTTTAATTTACTTTTAAACATACTAGGGTAAAATACCACCATGTGTAATTTTACTCAACTTTTACTTTTTAATCCACTTTCAGATAACTTCATGTTTGACCCACTTTTACTTCTTAATCCACTTTCATTTAACTTCATTTTTAATCCACTTTTATGCAATTTCATTGCTAATCCACTTCCACTTTGTATTTCTTAAAATCAAATTTCCTTTGAATATTTATATTTGAATACTTACCTTTGACATCAATGACAATAATTTATTCAACAATCTTCCTCTCCGTCATTGATGGCAACCTTGTACTAAAAAACACATAATCCTCCAGAAATAGAAAAAATTCTTTTCTATCTGCAACTTTCCCTCTATTTCTAATTCTCATCCCCTGTCTGCCACTCTTCCCTTGTCTGTGATTCTCCCCCTTTGACATCAATGGCAAATGAATGCTCCCCTTGAGCTGTGTTTCTTTACTAATGAGTTGAGAGGGTTATCATTCCTAACTTTTCTATGAGATATGTAAATGTTTTTCATGTTTTTCTTGGAAGGGGTTTGGTAACAATATTTGCAACTTGTTCCATGGTGCCAATGTATTCCAACTTGAAACTTTGTTTGACTATCTATTCTCTTAGGAAGTGGTACTTGATGAGAATATGATTTGTCTTTGAGTGAATAATAAGATTATTTGAAATGTTGATTGCACTTATTTTGTCACAAATGATTGAGATTAACTGATCATAGTCTACCTTGATATCCTACAATGTTTGCTTCATCCAAAGAACTTGTGTGCAACATGCTGCTGTTGTAATATACTCGGCTTTTGCTATGGATAGAGACACTGAAGATTGTTTCTTGCTCAACAAAGACATTACACTGTTGCTTAGAAATAATGCTCCTCCACTTGTACCTTTTTTGTCATCAACACTGCCTATCCAATATGCATATGTATATGTTGTTAGAGTAAAACATTCACCTCTTGAGTACCATAAGCCGAAGTCCGAGGTGTCCTTTAGATATTTGAATATCGTTTTCTTTGCTTGCACATGAGTTTCTTTTGGTGTAGTTTGAAATCGTGCAACCAATCCTATTGGTTGCATAATGTTTGGCCTTGATGCTATCACAATAGTAGGTTGTCAATCATGACCCATACAATGTTTATTTTTCTTCCGAAGATTCGTCATCTTTTCTCAATTTACAACATGTGACCATGGGTGCGCTGATTGATGCATAATCTTTTGTTTTGAATTTCTTCAATTTTATTTTAAGAAAACTTAGCTTGGAGGAAAAAAAATTATATAACACATAACTTCCCCCCTTTAATTTGTTCTAACTGCAAAAACTGTTTAAACATGATACAAGAACACTTCCGAAGAAGTCTGAACACTGTCACCAACAACGTAAGATAATCAGTCTCTGCCAATCCAAACAGTCTTTGTATCCAGCATAAGTAGTAGTGCATTTTTTACAATTGAACATGGTTCGGTCGGTTTTAGAAAATCCAAGTCGATTCAACAAGAAACAATAGACTCAAGAATAAGACCTCAGTTGGATTCACATATCAACAACTTCAAGTATCCCCCCCAAGGGATCAGTGAGTAGCAACAATAATTTTCGTTGAAAATTCCAATTGACGGACAACCTAGTTGAAACATAGTCGATGAATACTTAGCCGACTATCATGCTGGGTCGATCCTCACTCGACCACTTCCAAGGAAATCAATAGTAAGTAAGAGGAACACTGCATCAATGTACAACTAATGATACACAACGATATGAAGTCCTCAAATGATTCCACAACCATCCATCAATCCAATCACAATCTATCCTGGTAATTGACAATGGTCAACAGTTCTGTCTTTCACTTCTCTTCTGCAAATATCTGAAAGCATGATTGCCATTCCTTTGATTTTTATGGTGAGGATGATGACAATGCATAAATTTTTGTGTTGGTTGATCAGATAAAGTAGGCTCAAGGCTAGGTTCACTTGCAAGAGTAGAACAACCTGACATATCAACAACAATGTCATTTGTAACAACATGCACAAATGTTGATATGCGAGTAACATGCGATTCATCAATCTGTTCGACACAATCAACAATAAGTTGTTTTTCTAGAAAACCAATTTAAACTCATGCAACAAATAAAACTTCCCTGATTGTAGCAAGACTAGGTGTAGGTGGGGAGACAACAACAACATCATATCCAAGACCAATCTTAATAAATGAAGACCTTTGACAATTGATGATATCATATAAGATTTCAATATTCTTTTCAAACTTCACGCTTCTATTCAACTTAATATTTGTTTCCTGATTGTAGCAAGACTAGGTGTAGGTAGGGAGGCAACAACATCATATCCAAGACCAGTCTTAATGAATGAAGACCTTTGACAATTGATGATATCATATAAGATTTCCGTATTCTTTTCAAACTTCAAGTTTCTATTCAACTTAATGTTGTTTTCTCTAGTTTCTTTCTTAAGGAAACAATTTCAGATTCCAGCTTTTCACAATTTTCTTCATTTTTTTCCCACTAAATTTTCACCACTTCTTCTGTCTTTCTTGCCTCTTCTAATTGAAATTGTAGGCTTATGATAATTTTTTCTAATTTTTCAAGACTTTACGACATTTTGACTTTTGAATTACGATCCTCTTCTTCATATTTCTGCAACTACTCTTTTTGTTTCAAATTATTTTTCTTTCGTAGACTTTTCCAGTCAAATCGCTGGGTGGAGGGGGGTCCCTTGTCCCACAAACAAGGGGGTCTCATACACCAATTTGGTGTGCTGGCTTGGCCGTGACCTTAAAAATAGATTATTATTATTATTTTGCTTAAGGCACACATGAGTTCTTCTTTAAGATCCACTTCTCCATCTGTTTCAGTGTTTTCCTCTTCTTCTAAACTCATCATTTCTCTCTTTTTGTCTTCATCCATATTTGTTTCGATTGCCGTAAAAAGAGTTTAGTTTCTATCACTATGGACACTGCTTTCACTGGTCTCTTCCAACGAGTCACTAACTCCTTTTGAGTGTAGGCTCTTCTTTTGATTTTGAGAGTTGTTCTTTTCATGGTTGTTTTGCTTGTGGCTATTTTTGTGTTGATGATGTTTTCTCTTTACGTTATAGTCTTCTTCATTATCACTACTTTCATTTTTCGCATATGGACACTTAGCAACAAAATATCTTACTTTTCCACAATCAAATCATTTGAAGGACAACTTATCTTTGTATTTGCCAGAGCCCTTTCTGATTTTTCTTAAAAAAATTGCTTTCTTTGTGTTTGAGTCACAATTGGAACAATCTTTTGATTTGTATTCTTTGTTCTTCATCTTTGAGGTTTCGAAAACTACTTCTTTCTTTGTTGGTTTTCCCTTTTCAATCTTTATTTCATATGCAATGAGGATTCCATGCAATTCATCCATTGTTAATTTATCAAGATTCTTTATTTCCTCAATGGCAGAAACTTTGACATCAAATCTTAAGGGGAGTAACCTCAACACCTTTTTGATAATCATTGGTTCTTCAACTGTTTTATGAAGTCCTCTGATGGTGTTGACAATCATGTCTACATGAAGGAGATAAGATGCAACATTTTCTTCGTCTTTCATCTTTAGACTCTCGCACTGTCTTCTATGAGTTTGGAGTTTAGTCTTCTTGACCTTCTCATCGCCTTCATGGATGTTTTGAAGTTTGTCCCAAATTTATTTCGTTGATTTACAATGCATTACTTTGACAAACTTTGACTCTGACAAACCACACAAGATGGCGTTCATGGATTTTACATCATTTTCAACATCATTTTTTCCGGTCGTATATGTCGGTGGAGTTGTTGGGGTTGTATAACCAGTGACAATTGATTGCTAAATATTAAAACCAAGAGCCATTAGATATGCTCACATCCTTATACCCCAGAAGACAATTTTTTTCGTCAAACCATTGAGCCCTGTTTGTAAAGAAACCTTCCTCGACCATGTGCGCTGCCGAGATCTACTTTTCAGTGGTTAGACTGTTTTTGAAGGAACCAACTCTGACACCGATTTTTGAGCACACATTTACACTGAGAAGGGAGGGTGAATTAGTATAAGGATATCTTTTTTTTTTAACATTCATAAACCATAATGAAACAATCACATAAATGGAACAACTAGAAGACACAATATTTTATGTGGAATCCCTTTTGGGAGAAAATCACAAAAACTTCTTTTTGTAAATTTGTAGGCACCAACCCGCTGTTACAAATTTTTGTGGGGACGAACTTACTAGAGACATTGATTCCCTCTATTGTTTGTAGGCACCAACTTACTGGAGACACCAATCCCCTCTACTTTTTGTAGGCACCGAACTACTGTAGAGACCGATCCCCTCCGTTGTTTGTAGGGACAAACCTACTAGAGATACCAGTCCCCACAACAATTTGTTTTCTAGGAACCAACCTCCTTACAAGTTCTTCATATGCATTTTCTTCACTGGTTTGTTTATTGCTTTTTTCTTCAGCAAATATGCTATGTGCTCGTTACTTCTGCTTTTTCCAGATCAACGCTGCGCTCACTACTTCTGCTTTTGCCAGATCAACTCGACACTCACTCCTACTTTCATCATATTTGCTTTGTGCTTGCTACCTCTGGTTTTTCTAGATAATCTTGACACTCACTCCTACTTTCATCAGATTTTCTTTGTGCTCGCTACTTCTGCTTTTGCCATATCAACTCGACACTCACTTCTTTTGCTTTCGTCAGATCTACTCCACGCTCGCTTCTTTTGCTTTTGCCAGATCAACTTGTTAAATTTGTACCAAGGACAAGTGGTTTCCTTAGGCTTTGAGTCTTTTCCTAGGGAAAAATGCCCACATGTGTGACCGTCTTTTAAAATGGCTTTATAAATGGTAAAGTCAAATTCTTTTCTAAAGTGAAAGTGACTTTAGAATTATAAAGTACAATGTGGGTATTTAATGAGATGGGTGAATAATAAATTAAAAGGGAGAATTAAATGTGCACTTATTCTCCACCCTTGACCTAAATGAATGTGAGCCATTAGATTTAGGGGTCACCCAAAAGTCACTTTGGGAAAATGAAAAGAAGGGAAAAGAGGAAAAGACTCCTTCATTCTTCATGTGCATTTGGAGAGAGTAAGAGGAGGGATAACTGAAGAAGGTGGAACGATTGAGCCAAAGAAGGGGCACACATTTCTGTGTGAAGGAGATTATTTTTTGTGCAATGAAGGGCACAAATTTCGAGGAGTAAATTCCAGCATTGGGCAAACCATACAATATGTATTCCGTATGGTTATGTACAACTAATATTTGGCACACAAATCGAGGAGAATCTCTATTGATAAAGAATCCATACAGTTCGTACTTAATTTCTGAATAGTAGCATGACTTCCAAGGCAGATTTAAGCTGCTGAAAGGGCCATATAGGTCATACATTTCGTACATATTTTTGGCACATATTTCAAGGAGATTTTGGCACATTTTTCGAGGAGGAAATTTGTCTCAGTTTTGAGATAAGTACTGTTTGTACTTGCTGGAAAAATATTCTCTACTATAACTCAATATCTTTGAAGCCAATAATAAAAGAAGCCCTCTCCTAACACTGGTTTTCCCACATCGGGTTTTTCCAAGGTCGATTTGACCAAAAACAAAGTGTCTATGTGGTTGCATTTTTGAGTTATGATTTTATGTTATAAGTTTCAACAGTAAAGAAGATGTCTATGTGTGTTTTCAACTAAATTTCATTTCATGTAGCTAACCTTTTATTTCAACAACAAATAATTGTGGGTTTGGGCATTAAACACATGGGAGTGATAAGGTGAAAATGAAAATTGGGTTGGGATTGCAAATTTTTTCATGGTATCAAAGCTTTGAAGGTTGAAACAAAGTTATAACAACAATTAAAGGGAGATTTTAGAGTGTAGATTTGACACAACAATGGTTTACCAGAGAGTAGATTGGACTTTTGTGATACATGACAACTAGTCATAATCCCATGAGTGAATATAGATGACAGATTAGAGGGTGCATCGAATTTGAATGCATGGAAGGAAAGAATCACTGGTATCTTTGAAGAGGTAGATGTATGGGGAATTTTGGAGAAGACAATTGTCTTACCCACTACTCCAGATGAGTTGGCAACATACAATAAGTTCAATGCCAAGGAAAAGAGGTTGATTATGGAGGGTATTAAAGACCATATCATT
>JASDQU010241676.1:137989-161155 GCA_032191745.1 Picea mariana | reverse complement strand
ATTTTTAATTATTTTCTTAATGCAACAACTATACCCATGATTAACTCCTAGTTACCTCAATTTTACTAATACTCTTCTTCTAGGAGCTTCTAGAATAATTGACGTTTTTTACCTTCTAGATAACTAATGAGGGTTCTCCAACTTCGCAAGGCCATAAATCTCTATTCGTGAGGAGTTATGTGATGTTCCACATATCATTGGAAATTGCATGACATGTAATATCCATCTAGAATAGTCTTACCTGCAAATATATTAATCTTCATACCATTATACATAAACAAACTTAAGCCCCTTAACCATATTTTTGGGGCTACAAGAATTTTCTACCAGACTTCTCCAAGGGTTTACATCAGTCTCTAAGGGTTGACATAAATCTACAATAGCACTCTCTAAGGGTTGACATCAATGACAACCAACAATCCAAACCAACTGTTCATCAACCCAATCCAACTGTCTGACTATAAGTTTTTTACTTTGGGCATGAAATATGAGAATATGAGAAGTTCAATAATGATTATATAGACATTAAACAAGTTTCATATCATTGATTGATTTCTTAAATTTTCTTAGGAGTGTAATTTTTGAGGACTAAGCATTGTCATTCAATTCAATTAGGTGAAATCTGATACATTAAATCATCAACCCGGGGTTCGTAAACTGATGAAGTGGATGCAAAATATATGTAGGTATTAGCTTCTAACCTCTGTCTAAATTATTAATATGAAAAATCAATTTTGTTACTATTCAACTGGAGAAACAAAGTTTTTGCTTAGCTACAAAAAACATAGTTTTTGTTTAGCTACAAAAAACAGAGTAGATGTAAATTTAAAGAAACATATTTAATGAAAAATAACATGGATGATTCTAAACACTTGAAATCATTAACCTACTGCATCATTAGCTATAAAACAATCATAGGATTTTTGCAACCGAAGTAACAATCTTTGTTCAATTAACAATTTATGTGCATCAATATTCCTGCGTGTTGTAAACATAAATCATAAACAAAGTGCATAAATGAAAGAATAGAAATAAAATACACACAAATGAGAAATTGAAATGAAAATAATAGAAATAGAAGCAATACACTCCTCACTCAGAGGGCCCTCCTAGCTCGATGAATGCTACTAGAGAAAACTATGAACCAGGCTTAAGCAATTAAAACACACAACACATATGATTGACAATAACTAGAGTTATTATATCAATCTTAGATCAATAATGCATAAGTAAAACAATTCAATATCATATCCAATGTGTTGTTGGAGGTTCATATGAATGATATTTATACATTACAAAATGGGATCTTGGAGATCCAAAACCCATGGATCCTCAAACCAACTGCAACAACATATCTGGAAAAATCGCCAGATATTTCAATTTTTGAGAAATCTACTTGAGATTCACCTAAAATCGCCCATATCTTCTAGATATTTCAATTTTTGAGAAATCCACTTGAGATTCACCTAAATGGGCCTGTTCTTCACAAAACCGATGTCCCTGATTTTCGAGATTCGCCTTTATCAATCCATAAATCACGTATGAATATTGCTTTCTAGAAACTGTTGCTAAATTTGACCAGATCTTTGACCAAGAGCGAGAGGATCACATGTGTGACTTGGGTGCAAACCGAACAACACAAAATCATGTTGAGGTTCCTAGTGACAAATCACATCTTTCGGAATCCCCCCTAGAGTTGTGAAATTATGACAACCTTGGATTTCATTACAGGAAACTGCCCTTTGATTACAAGAATGTTTGGAAATTACTGTGATTAGTAAAAATCAAACACAATAGTATTCAATCTATTAAAAATGAAGGAAAATTGACATTATTCAACCACTAGAGAATAAGGGGATGTATAATGATGTTTTTATGGGAAATCATGGTAAATGAGGTGATCAATGAGTGAATGAATGAGGCAATTCGACCAAAAGGATGAGTATATACGATGATAATGGTGACAAAACAATGACCCAACATCTCCCCCATGCCTAGGGGTTTGCATGTCCTCATGCAAACAAGGTAAGTACTTGACATGTGGTCCTTTTTCTGGTATACTCATCATTCATATGTGTGTATTTTGTGGCACATAAGTCATATTTACAACTCTATTTTTTTGCATTTTTCACGACTAGATTTGTTTTTATCATTTATGTATAGGTAGTCAATGGAAGAATGTGATGCCTTTATCCCTTGCAATAGTTTTTACTGAAATTTATGTGTAAGAGAGCAACGGGGTAGAGTTCTTTTAACACTACTTTTGATTTCTTCTATAATACACAAGAACTACCTCATTTACTTTTCCAAAACAAAGTAAATATTTGACTTTTTACAGCTGAGTGTAACCAATGGATGCTATCACAAATGGAAAGATTATGTAAAAAGGCGAAACATATATGGAGATGGAAATAGTGGTCTGAAGGAAAAAGTAAATGGAATAACAATAATGGTTGTTGGGTCGCTGATTTGTCACCATTATTAACACTTACAAACATCCATTTCATTCCTTTTACTTCATCTTACTGCTCATTTATCACTCCATTTACCATAATTTCTCGTAAAACACCATGTCATACTTATTTATGATTTAATGGTTAAGTAATGCTCATTTTCCTTCCTTTTAATAGATTAAATATTATCATACTTGATTTTTACGGATGACAATTTATGAAGAGATTTCCTGTAGCAATAGTAACAACACTCATGATGGCATCCTCCAAGGTTGTCATACCAGCGCACTTCCACATGGAAATTAAAAATACAAGTTTTGTTCCTAAGATCAAAGACATGGTTTTGGGTGGATCAAACCTTACCTATCTCACACATGTGGGCCCTCAACATGAGATAAGGGTATGGACCAAAATTAGCAATGGTTTTGAAACAACCAACTTCCACCTTGATTTACAAGCAGATAAAGATGAATCCGAAAAATCTAAGACATGGGTTTTGTATGTAGCACAACAAATTGAGTGAATTATGGGTCGTTTCCAATATGAGCTAAGGTTTGAGAGATATGGTGGTTCTTTATCATGAATTTTCCCAGATTGATGTAAAACACAGATTTTGTGATTTTCTTCGAAGATGTAAAATTCATTTTTTAGGGTTGGGGATTTGGTTCTATCCTTCCCCAACTAATTTTTATGTATAAATAAGACTAAGAGGGGGAGGAATCAATCATTATTTAGTAATTTGATCATATGAGAACCCCTTTTGTAATTTCTAAGTTTTGATTAATAAAGGATTAGCGAGCTCTTGGATTGGAACTATGACGTGATGAGTTGATTTGCAACCTATGAGTTTTCTTACCAACACCTTGTTTAAGGAGGAAGGGCCCCCTCCTCTAAACAAGGATCATTGTTTCTATATAGTAAGTAGAGTTATTTTATTTGTTTGTTGCTCATAGTTTGTGTGTTGTTTATTTCAAGATCGTTGTTATTGAGTTTCATTCATTTAAATATTGTTGTTACTTATACTGGGTCGTGAGTATTTTTATGCAGGACTAAGTTTGATGTTACTTCATTAAGATTGCCAAGATTGTTGTTACTCAATTATATCATTTCAATATTTTTGATTAGATTCAATTTACTTGTTTATGTTATTCAGTTATCTAGTAGGAGATTCCTTTGGGTTGAGAACATTGGTTGAGCCATAGATCTACTATGTTTTAGTACAGTGTGTTTCCTTTCAAGTTGGGTGTTTTAATTTTGAAAGGAGTGAGTCTATTTCATTTCCCAGCAAGTGCAGTTTATTTTGTTTACAAAGCAAGTGTTCAATTTCCAGAGAAAGTGTGTTGAGTGTTTCATTTTCAGAGTGTTGTTGTTTATGCAGTATGCAGAGTGTTTAATTTCAATAGTGTGATTTCATTCCCAACAAGTGTGCATAGTATTTACATTCAAGCAAGTGTGTTTTATTCCCAACATTATTTTCATTCTTTTAGTTTCTTAATTCAATTTGCAAGGAGTTCTTTTCATTTATGCAAGTGTGGATTTGTTTCATTTATGCAAGAGTGAGGTTTGATGATTTATGCAAGTGTGATTTCATTTCAACAGAGTGTTTTTAATTCGAAGTAGTGCGAGTGTGTTTTAATTTAAAGAAAGTGTAAAGTGTGATTTCCAATTCAACAAGAGTGTTTTACTTTCAAAAAGTGTGCTTCATTTGAATAAGTGTGATATAGTCTACAACATGTGTTTAATTCTCTAAGAACGAGTGTGTTTCTTGCTTAAGTTTTCATTCCAATGAATAATCAATGTTAGATGAAAATTGTTCATGCACATACCTTGCACGATAAGTTTGAAATAAAAAGACATACCCCGGGTTGACAATTAATGCATTGGATGTTTAAATTAGACAATTAAATCCACCAACATTGGTATTTTATGAAACTTTCCTAAACTTTTAATAATTCAAGAAACTTATGTTGATTTGACCTCAAGTTTACCTTTGGAAGACTTGGACTAGTAATGTGTGCTGAAGTAGGAGAAATGGAGAAGAGAACATGATATAAATGAGCTCAATATGAGTTGTTTTGCAAGAACTAGAGCTTTGAAGATCATCCAAAATAATCATGCCAATAAATGTAAGTGATGCTATTGAAGAAAATATGTGATAATGTGAATGCTTGAACTATGAAAACTTGATCAAATATTGAATGGAATGAAGTCCTAGTGGAAAAATGCATCTGAGACACTAAACTACTGAAAATTCATGGTTTTTGTCATCCCGACTCATATGAAAAATTGCATCTACAAGCTTTCATGTCACTGCTTTGTAGTTCCTGTAACCACTATGCAGTTCTTGTAACTAAAGAAATAAATATCTTTGGAATGCTAAAGAAATTAATGCTACTGACAATAATTGAAGCCGATGGAAAATACTGAGGATGACAAAGGAGTAATGATATTGCTAAGGAAATGCTAATAAAAATTTGATCTTTATTCATGCTTGGAAAATTGTGCAAATTCTGAAAATGTTGGAACCTAGGTGTAAGGAGTGTTGACCGAAACTTTGATCGGAGAGCCATAATATTATTGTTGAGAATTGTGATGGTTCGATTAACACAAAATCATAACGAAACCAATCTAATTAAAACCCATATGCCAGATTGTGTCCGTACTAGGCGTAACAATGTGAATCGATGAATGGTTTTGAAAATAGCCGCTACAAAAAATATGGAAATGACATAGGATCCATCCTTGAAAACATGCCCGCACATCCCTTATTGTGCAATTTTTGAAAATTTCGCCCAACTATTATTCAAATTTTTATATTATCCTCAAAATCCATGTCTCATAATTTCTTAATTCAACCTCATTTGCGTGTAAATGATGTGCAAAGGTCGTCCTTGAAAATAGTTTGCTACAAGAAATCTAGTTGTTACAATACTTTATAGAGGAATTGCAATAGCTACCAAAATTCAATTGAATCACTGAAAATCTAAAAAAAAACTGCAGGTGCTATGTTGATATGGAGATCTTCATATGGCAAAGTATGCTTTGATCTAAAGTTTTTCTTCTTTTCTACAAGAACAAGAGCAGGATTTAAAATTGATTATGTGCCTTTGATTGCTACCACTATTGATGCTAAATTTTTTTGGAATTGTTGATGAAGATATGAAATCATTGATGGTTGATGAAGTTCCAAAGATGGCCGATGTTGATGAAGAAATGAAGAATTCTAACGAATTTCATGACAAAAATGCATGAAATTCATAATCATGCTAATATTGTGTTGCATGCTAGATTAAAAAATAGGTTAATATGTAACAGTTTCAAGAGTAGGTATAGGAGACTTTCGATAGCTACTGAAAGTCACTACAACTAAAGAAAAGTCTACAAACTGCAGAAATCAACTTGTTTTGTAGATCTGTTTGATTAGTAAACTTTGATTTTAAACTGAAATCGTCTGCAAATTTATGATTTGAAGTAAATCTAGAATGTTGCATTAATGAAACTATGAAGAACTGAACAAAAGTCAAAACTTGATCATTTTGGAAATTGCTATTGAATTTATTTATGAGAATACTATCTAAAATATTTTAAAATATCTGAATTTTTAAATCTGGAAAAGAAAAATCTATTTCACTAGATGTTGCAAAAACTGATTTTCTGCAATCTTATATGAAAAAGAAATCCGTTTGTTGAAAATAAAAAAAGTTGGAACATTGAAATGCTTGAAAGTCTATTGTTTTGCTAGAACCTTGAAACTTGGACTTCTCTTCATAACATAAAATCTGCTACATAATAGAAAGGATACTACAAAAAATTCAGCTACAAGAACAACAAGCGATAGATAAACAAGTTTTCAATCTAATTTTCTTACCAAAAGTAGGGAAATTAAAAATATAAACAACTTAACACCTCAAATTGTTCTGAAGAGTTAATACCATGAATATGTAGCAAGAGATGTAATGATAAAGGAAAGAAAGGATGGATTAGACAGTTAAAGTAAGATGATTAGTAGTGTAAAAATTATTCAAAAGGAGGATCCAATATCTTATATCATCTCCCCCACACCTAAGTATTTGCATGTTCCTATCCAACCAAATGTTTGAGCTACCAAAATTTTTAAAGAAAAAATTGTGATCTCAAAAATTTCTTTATATACATGTTCAATAGCTCTAATTGTTGTAGTTTAGCCTTTAACCTTTTGATGGTCTTCTTCTGCAAATGAAAAGATGTCAAAGGAATTGTTTCTGGTTGCACATATGTAATAACATTAATATCATATGAGCCTTGTACTTTCTTTATTGGATTCTTGTTCAATGATATTCAGATCTAAGTATAAAGGATATCTTTGGATATCTCTTAATCACACTATTAATGAAGGATGTGGTAATAGTTTTATAGGATAAGAATGTGTAGGGAAATTTTTAGATAGACATTATGCATGTACGCGGGTTACCTATATGAAATTAGGACTGAAATGAGGAAACATGAAGGAAAAATTATTTGAAAAAACAAATATCAAGTTGTTCTTCCTTAGTCTCCCCATGTTTTGATAAAACAAATCAACTTGAAAAACTTATTTACCCCACTCTACCTGTACCGATTTATGTATGAATTCATGATCAAAATTTGTTGGAAATGTACATGTTGGATCTATGGAAAGGATGGTCTGATGGATTCTTGTTGTTGGTACTTGGTGTTGGATTACTGAGAGGGGGCAGGGGGGTGGTGGCGAATCAATAATAGAGAAATATAATCCTTTTTAACCATAATATGCAAGTTTAATATTTCTTTATGATCAATGTAGCATTATCATCCAATAATTGCAGAGTAAATAAGCAATGAACAAATGAACAATCATACACATACACAATACACCAATGTTTTTACATGGAAACCCCAAGCGGGAGAAAACCACTGAATGCTTTTTCTTATATGTCTTTAAGAATTACATTCATTGGAAGCACCAACTTCCTTTGTTTTCTAGGTGCAACTGGAAGGAGGCTCCAACCCCCTAGCTTCTCTGGATACAACTTGAGGGAAGCTCCAAATCCACAATTCTCTGGCTACAACCAAAAGGAGGCTACAATCCCATATGTTCTCTAACTACAACCACCTGTCATTTTCTCATCCAACCTCCTTGACGTAGAAGTAGAATGATGGAACCACTGCCACATTATCACTGTGAGACATACCACTGTAAAACTATACCAACATGTACCACTGACCTTCAACCAACCTGTACTACTACCCTGCAATCAACCTATACATGAACTGGGCATGTATCAAATAAATACACCAGATATGTGACTTGTAGTTCTGCATCAAACATATGTACGCAACCTATCTATACAACAACATGCGTATGTACGCGACCTATCTATTATGCATCCTGCGTATGCCTTCTGAGAACTAGGTTTTTCTTTCTTCTAAAAACTTCTAACCCTCTGCAACCTCTTTCACATAGATCTGCAACCTGTCACTGTATCCAGAATGTAACTATACCCTATGCATGCATCCTCATTCATAACCTTTACCCAAGGACTCTATATCTATTTCTAGTCATGTGTCAAATGAGTGTTTGTTATCATGAATCAATATAATAACACTCACATGAACTAGACATAAAACCCTTTCTGATATTCAACCTTTCAATACTTCAGCTACTTCATGTATCACAAGAACCCTTAACCATATGCCAAGAAATACAAGATGTGCCTCAACTCTAACAATGACAATTTTTTTTATATCGACACTCTATTTCTGTAGATCTGATTTATGCAGAAGATCCCATGCAACCACTAATCTCTCTAGGGGGAATCCTCAAATCTCCATAACCATTTCTCATGCATACATCAAAATCCAACTACTCATAGAAATAAGACCTACCTTTTGAACCAGTGGATAGATATGATGTATTTGATCACTACATACCTTTCTGGGAGCTTGTTCTCAGAATCTAAACCTCTACTTCTTCATCTCCTCAGATTTCCATGGCTTTTCCCTCACGTACACGTCCTGTTATACTGACATTTGACGTGTGTACGCACTCTATTATACTGGTAGACTGAGTATGTATGCACCTTGTTGTATTGTTATCCTGCGTACACATCAGAAATTATGGTTTTTTAGTATTCTCTGTAATTTCGAAACTTTCGCCATCAACCCTTAGTGCTACCTCATACTTTCGCAACTTCAGATATATAAATGAGTACCTGCAATAAGTCTTACACAGTAAAATATATTCAATGCGCTCAATGGTGATCAAATGAGAGACCCTTGCCTCTTATTTATACTTTCATGTAGCTTCCTCAAGGGGTTACCTTCTAACCATCTTAACCCACTTTCCTTATTTTAGGGCTAACCCACTTATAACCACTTGTCCACTTAACTTGACCACTTTCCACAAATAGTAAGTTCTCCACTAACTTTATTATTTAAATAATTTCTTTTGCAACCACTTTGAGTTATCCATAAATAGTAAATTATCCACTAACTTTATTATTTAAATAATTTCTTCTTTGCACCCATTTTGGCTACTTTGACCTTTTAGGGGATTCTAAATAACTCATGGGGGTTCTCCAACTTCACATGGCCATAACTCTCTAACCGTGAGGAGTTATATGACGTTTCACATACCACCGGAAATGGCATGACATGTACTATCCATCTAGAATAGTCTTACCTTCAAATATATTAAACCTCATACCATTATACATAAAAAAAAACTTGGTTCCATTACCCAAACCTTTGTGCTACAGGAATTTTCTACTGGACTTTCTTCAAGGGTTTACATCAATGAAAACCAACCCAAATAATCAACACTTGGTACAAGATATGGAGCTAGATGTGTTGCTGAAACTGAAGGTTGGAGTTGATTTTTAATTGAAATTGCTACCATAACAAAAATAGGCTACAACTTCTATCTAGTATATCTCATAATCTTCATCTATAACTTGAATCCATGGTACAATTCTTTCCATGTGATTGGATGTGCTGGTGTCGAGTATGGAAATAAATCATTGGATTACCAACCATTAGTGTATGTCGTTAACCAATGCGAGACCACTCAACATTGATGCCAATGAGTGTCAAGGTACCTTAATGCATTTCAAAAGGTACGAATAGAGGTGTTGAAGTCTAGTCACCTATAGAATCTGACAGTCAAGAGACATTAATGTATTCCCAATGCTATCAGTGAAAAAAACTGCCAATGATGTATGTAAGCTCCAAGGCACTATAAAATCTCTCATCTTGATCCAAGCTAGAGTGTTGAAGTCGATGAGACAAGACCTACTGGAAGGAAGGCCTTAAGTAATCCCACATCATCCATTATGAGAATAGAATAAAAATGATTTGAATAACCAAGTTTGAACCAACATGCATAGCTTATTGAGAATTTTTCCTGCCAGTTGCCTGGTTTTCAAGAAAAACTCATGTTCAATTACGCCAATAAATTAGTTTACACAAATGGACTTATTTTTCTCTTTACTATTTTATTTATTTATTTATTACACTATTCTACTCTATTTGAAAAAAATAAAACATTTTCTCAAGTGTAAGAGTATTTCTAATGGAGCCATTTGCGTAACATGATTACAAATAAACCCATATTCAAGTTTGAAAGATACGCTTTGATAGATACTAGACAATGAGGAACCAACTGCTTTGATTGATACAATGTCAATAATTGTTGAAGAGTGAAGGAATGTTGTGAACTCATAGTTGCCTAGAGCCATAATTCAATTAGTTATGATGCCCTTGGTTCACTTGTTCATTACCACCTCTTTTTATGTCCTCCTTGGTCATGCCATGCAGATCTTCTACTATTTGGTGATTGGTCTCTTGAATGCATAAATGATCTGATCATAGGCATTGTATAAATTCCTCGATTTTAGCTTAATGTCTTCTCTCCATCTGATGTTTTTCATATCAGTTTGATCTCTTATAGGTCTTCTTTTTTATGTTTCTCATGGATTTTTTGGTCTTCTATTACTTCCCAAAGTGCAGGTATGTTCGTGAATATTTTCAGGATTTTCTCCTCCTTAGATGCATATATGTTTCCTATTGCTGTCAGGATTTGAGATATTTCTTGGAGTAGCGTTTCCTTATTCACTCAACAAATTCTTTAGCATATTTAAGTTCTTCTGATTGGTCTAGATCTCTCACTCACAAACAGATTAGTGTATGGGGGTTCTTACACCACCCAAAAATAATTGAAACTTTTTCTACTTTTTGAATCAAAATCTACAAAAAAAATGAAATACACCATGTCTTAAATACCTCATGCTACTAAGACCATGCTGTCACTAGGTTATCATATGAAATTAGTTAGTATTTCCATGAATTGGTGGTTGGTGTACTCCAACCGCTAATGAATCTACCTCTAGGATCTTCACATCTATTCATGTATTCTACTTAACATGATTTAAATGGTTGAAGAGAGACTCACTATAGCTCTACTTGAAGTGAATGCGTAGGTCATTACCTCTTGTCTTATTGTATCTCTTCCCATGCATTCATTCCTATATGCATTTAGATGATAAAAAGAAAAACTAATGCCTTTTTGCACTTCCTCGACAACAGTGCAAAAAATGTCAATTACTTTAATTAGGTGAGCTCTTCTACTATTTGTAAAGTGATGAAATGCATGCAAAATATATACAGGTCTTAAATTCTAATATATCTCTAAATGATTACTATGCAAAATCAAAATTGTTACTGTTCAACTGTATAAACATATTTTATGCTTAGCTACATAAAACATAGTAGATGTGAATTTAACGAAACATATTTAATGAAAAATCATAGGAATGATTCTAAACACTTGAAATCATTAACCTACTGTATTTTTAACTACAATATAATTACATGATTTCAATCATTTCACGTAATGAAGGTTTATGTAACTGAATTAAAACAATATTTATTCAATCAACAATTTCTATGTATTAATATTCCTGTTTGGTGTAAACAAAAATTATAAATGAAATGAAAGAAATGAAAGAAAAAAAATTAAATCTCACAGTTGATAAATTGAAATAACACTAAATAAAATAGAAGCAACACAATCCTCACTCAGGGGGTGTAACATCCCATAGCCCAACTAAGGAACATAACGGTGCAAAATACTCTTAAAATTAATTGTTTTACAGCTAATTTAATTTCGTGTAGCTTCCAACTATGATTTACATACATATTTAACTGTTTTCTATTACCATAAATTATATGCATCTATAACATGCTAAAATATACATGAAATTCTACTAATAAACCAACATAGCATCATATAAATTATTCTCAAATACATAGATTTGATGCACAACAATTTAACTCATAAATACAAGACAGAAAACAGATAAAGCACTTATCTTTCAAATTAGTTGTGCAACCAGCTTCCTGGGATGGACGTTCCACCCAACCATACACCTGTTGTTCTAAATATCAACAAAAAGTCACCCCCGAGCTGAGGCTAGTAATCCAAAAAAGAGGGTGGTCTCTCACTGTCCACTCACAACTCAAAAATCCTACAAACCACTGATATTCTCCTATAACTATCTTGATTTTGCACCATCTCTCTTCCTCTTAACCTTCCCAACCGAAGGAACATACCCCTTCACTGATCTCAGTCCCTCAGGCATCCCATTCATTTATCATGGTCTCTTTGGAAGATGTAACAAAGAATATCTCAATTGAGAACTCAAGGGAACTTGTTGCTAGGAAAAACTACTAGTAAACAACAAAAAACACTTGTTGTTATAGTGCAACTCACATAGGAGTTCACTCTGCAGTACTGAAAACTTGAATCTTCAATATTCAGCTCCAAAATTCTCCAAAAATGCTCCAGCATGCTCTACAATTCACCCTCCATGGATGTTCTAGCTCCAAGCTCTATTTCTTTCTCTCTATTTGATGTTCATCCACCAAAAAATGATTTTGTAAAACTGTTGTAGCTACCCATACACATTTCCTCTCCTTTGGCTTGCTTGCTTGACTCACACACTTCTCCAAGATGATTGTACTCATCCCCATGCTTGCAATAATTATGGGATGCGACTTTTCACACCCACCCTCTTACATGAATTCAATGATTGGCTTTGGAAACACTCAATAATGATCTAAAATTTAGTACACATTCATAATAAAATTTAGGATTGTGGGTGAATAATTATACATGTATAAGTCCCCCTTTGACCCCTCTTACACATTCTCCTAGACCCTTCCATCTCTTGTGGATTAATTCAACCCCCATCTCTATCCATGTCCCCTTAGGAGTTGACATCAAACTTTATTATAATAATTCAGAAATACATTGACATATACATCACTTGGTCATAGCCACATATTATATTCACATTAAGCATTAAGTAAACTAAGGATTATAGTGGGGATGTTACTTTCCCCCTCCCCTAAAATTTGAATCGTCCTTGGTGTGCACTATGCCGATATATATATATGCAAATTTACATCACAATACTTAGAAAATAATATTCTGCACTTTCACAACTCCATCAACAGTTCCAACCATAATCTCTTGTTCCTCTAAACTTGCTGACCCACAGAATGCATCATTTATTTACCAGGGCTAATCCAAGGAATGTAACATTCGTTTATCATGATTAACCCAAGGAATGAGACATTTTTTATCAAGGTCCCCAACGCATTTGGCTAGAACTCTAAGATGTGGTTCCAAAACTCTAGCTACTCAAAATGGAATCTTGCATTCTGTTTTCTTCAAAATTATCAAAACTTTGTGGGTATTCTTCCCGCATTTTTTCTTCATGCTCCCATGTAGCATATTTAAGACTATAGAAAGTCCATTGAGCCTTTACCATCCCTATGTCTTTGTTCCTGGGCACTTTGACTTTCTGGTCTAGGATGTGTACTGGTTCCACTTGAAAATCCCCTTCATGCTCCACCTGGATCACATTCCAATAAATTATGTGGTTAGGGTCAGACTCATATTTCTTTAATAATGACACATAAAATACATTATGCACTTTCATGGAAGTAGGAAATGCTAGCATGCATGCAACTGGCCTTATCTTTTCTAAGATTTCAAAAGGTCCACAATATCTTGCTGCTAACTTTGGGCAACTCCCTAGTCTTAACAGACTTCTCTTTTCTTTCACTTTTAAGAATGCATGTTCGCCCACTTTGAAATATCTAAACACTCTATTCTTGTTTGCATAACTTTGATGCCTATCCTGGGAAACTTTTAAATTATGATTGATCTTTTCCATCTACTCTTCCATTTCCTTTAACAAATCTAGCCCAACAACAAGTCTGTCTGCCGGATTATCCAAACTCATTGGTGTGTTACACTTTTTTTCATAAAATGCTTCAAATGGACTCATTTTCAATGAGGCCTGATACCTATTACTGTAAGAAAATTTAATTAAATGAATTTAATATTCCCACTTTGATGGTTGGTCCATCACATACATTCTAAGCATGTCCTCAATTATTATTTTAGTCCTCCCTATTTTCCCATCAGAATCTGGGTGATACATTGTACTGATATTTAGATTTGTCCCAAAGCCTTTGAAAAAACGCTTCCAAAAATTCGAGGTAAACTTTGGATCTTTGTATGAAACTATTGCCTTAGGCACCCCATGTAGCCTAGTAACTTCTTTCATATAAATTTATACAATATTTGTTTCCTTCTGTGTTGTCTTCACTAGAATGAAATGCACTGCCTTAGTCAACTTATCCACCACCACCATGATGGAATCATGTTGCTTCATTATTCTGGGAAGCTTTGTAATAAAATCAATTGTCACTACTTCCTACTTCCATTCTAGAATGGGTAATTTCTACAATAACCCCTCTTGATGCCTATGTTATGTCCTTACCTTTTGGAATTCTAGACATACGGCTATGTAATTAGCCACTTCTTTCTTCATTCATGGCCAAAAGTATTGGGTTCTCACAACTACAATTGACTTATGATATCCTGGATGTCTATCATATGGAACATTGTGTATTTCCTTTAACACTGCAATTTTTAATTCATTGGAATTCGATACATATTATTTTCCTTTGTACATGAGAATTCCATCTTCTTTCATCTCATAATAAATAATTTTTTGCTAAAAATTTCCTTGCTGTAGATTTTCTTTTATGCTAAAATGTGACTGATTTGAATTTGTTGCTACAATAATTTTATCTTTCAAATCAATCATGTACATGTTAATGGCTGCAACATGCACTTCATGAACTCTCTTGCTAAGCACATCAACCACTTGATTTTCCTTGCCCTTTATATGCTTAATTTCAAATTCATATTCACTCAGAAATTCTAGCCATCTAGTTTGTCTAACATTTAATGTTGATTGTCCAAACAAATGCTTCAGACCATAGTGGTCTATCCTTAGCTCAAATTTACTCCCCATGAGTTAATGTCTCCACATTTTTAATGCATGTATAATTGATGCTAACTCTAGATCATGGGTGGCATAATTCTTTTCATGCTCTTTTAATTTTCTGGACTCATTTCATACCACATGATCCTTTTGATTGAGAACTCCACTGAGCTCTTCCTTGCACGCATCTTTTTACACTACAAAGTATTCATATGGATATACAATCTTCAATATTGGTGCAATTTTCAATATGTCTTTCAGCTGCTGAAATCTCTCTTCACATTTGGAAGTCCATTCAAATTTCACTCCCTTCTTTTGCAAAGAAGTGATTGGACTTGCAATCTTTGAGAATCCTTTTATGAATCTTCGATAATAACTAGAAATACCCATAAATGATTTGACCTCTGTCACATTATTTGGTGTTTTCCATCCTCCAATTTCCTCTATCTTCTCAAGATCAACTTCTATCCCTTCTGCTGAAATTATATGCCCCGAGTAGTGAATCGTCTTTTGATAAAATATGCACTTACTTATCTTAGCATACATTTTATGATCTCTTAAACACGCAACACCATTCTTAAATGTTTCTCATGTTCCTCTTTCGACTTAGAGTATATGAGTATATATATAGGAACACAATTACAAATTTGTCCAGGTTCCCCCTGAACACTCCATTCATCAGGAACATAAAAACATATGGGGCATTTGATAGCCAAAATAGAACTACCATGAATTCATAATTCCCACATATTTTCCTGAATTTTGTCTTGTTAATATATTCTTCCTTTATACTCAATTGATGATAACCTGATCTCAAGTCAATATTTGAAAATATTCTTGCAACTTTCATCTAGTCAAACAAATCATAAATCCTCGGAAAATGATATTTACTCTTTATGATGACCTTATTCACATGTCTAAAATCAATGCACAGCCTTAATGTTCCATCTTTCTTCTTTACAAAAATAATTGGGGCTACCCAAGGTGACATGCTTGGGTGTATATACCCCTTCTTTAACAACTCTTCAAGTTGCATCTGCAACTCTTTCAATTCTGGCATGCACATTCTATACAACATCTTGGACACTCGGGCAACTCTTAGCACTAAATCAATAGAGAAATCAATGTCTCTCTTTGGTGGAAATCCTAGGATCTCCTTAAAAACATATCCAAAATACCTCAAGACCAGATGGTCTTCAATGATAGCCACTTTATCTCTGGCTGCCTCTTTCGTATGGGCTATAAAAAACTGACATCCCTTCCTAAAACTCTTTTTCAACTGCATAGCTGAAATCTCTCTAATAGTTAAAACTCTTGGAATGCCTTGAATCTTTCCTTGTTTCCCTTCTTTGTCAAGACACGTGATTGTCTTGTTTTAATAGTCTAGGAAAACATGGTGTTTTTCCAACCAATCCATACCAGTTAGACAATCATATCAACCCAATGGTATGATTTTTACATCTACCTTTGTATTGAGTCCATTCATGTCTAATAGATCATCTTTAACCAACTCATTGATTTTCCTCTTAGCTCCTGTGGCTAATTGAACTAACCAATATTTCTTATGCTTACTCCTTTGCAAGTGAAATATTTCAAGAATTTTATCATTTATGTAACTATGGATAGCTATAAAATCAATTAAAATTTCTAGGGGATGGTTATCAATCTTACCTTCCACTTCAATCATGGGGGATTGATACTCTGCTTACTTGTTGTCTAAGGCTATGTAAATACTTGGTATGTTTTCGCCCATTCTTCCACTGTTTCATCCTTCTGAATGTTGTGGAGAATCCTCATTCTTTATCATTTGTGAGGGAAGTCCCTATATAAGTGTTTTCCCTCACATCCATAACATTGTACATGATGCTTCCTTGGCATTTTCCCAATTGAATCTGTAGTCTTATGCTCATTTTGGGCTCACTGACCTTGTTGATTTGCTTGGGAGTTATTTTTGAAGAAGGGTGGCTTAAAATTTTTATTCCTTTTATCCCTTTTCCCTTTCATCTTATCATTCCAATCCTTTTGGAAAACTGAACTTCCTTTGATTTTGTCATAAAGATGATTTGCTCTCCTTATGACTTCTTCCAAATTTTTAGGGTTATCATATTGAATCTTGTCACTATAGAAGGTGGGTAACCCACTTAGAAACCTTTGAATTTTTACCTTTTTCATCCTTTATGAAGTCAACATACTTCATCAATTCAAATAACCTTTTCTCACATTCTTCCATTAATATGGTTCCCCAATTGATTTCAAAGAACTCTTTCAACTTCCTTTGATAATAATGTTCATATAAATATTTCTCTTGGAAATATTCTTTGAACTTCCTCAATGAGATCCTCTTCTCATCAAGGTGCTCGACTTGCTTAAGATGATCGCACTATATGGATTCATTTCCAAGAGGGATAATCATGTAGCTACGCATATTTCTTCATTTCCAATAGCCAGGCCTTGACCTCTTGTCCTTTCCTGTGCTCACCATTGAAAGTTGGTGGATTAATTTTCCTAATCTCACCTTGCAAGATGTTTGCCTCATGCCTTCTCCTTTTCCTTTTAACAAGAGATGCACTTGGGCTACTCCCTATCCCTACACTTACATGAGTTCTTCTGGTGGATTTCCTTGGAGAATGATGGCACCTAGTCGTGCTTCTTGACTTCATGTCATTCCCATGATCATCCCTTTTACTTTCGGATCTAGATGCAGTCACTTGTCTAACACTATTTTCTTTCTTGGTGGTAGAGTCTTTGTTAAATTACTTATGTAACATATTCAAACTTTGAAGTATCTTTTTCCGAGCCTTCATAATCCTTTCATTATCATCTCTATAGCTATGCATGTAGACTTCTCATAGTTACAGGCTCATGCCTGTCTCTTCCCCCGTTAGACTCTATATCAACATTAACCATGATGAAATAAAGACCTATGATCTCCTCCTCATGTCTATAATATCCCTGAGCATCTTCCATGACTCCAGTCCTCATATAAGAACCGATGTTTCTATCATGTACATCTAATTTTGCAAGAAATGTGCATGTAATAATTATTGTTACAACATGCATAACATAAAACATTTCATAAATTAGAATACATGTTAATATTTATCCAAATTTATGAAAGAAAACAATGCACCAAATTAAAATATTATTCCTTATATGCATTCCTTTCTAAAACAACTTTCCAACGACTATACCCATGCCTCAATCTGAGTTTTGAGCAAAAAGTTACAACATTTACATGCTACAATTTCCACTCTTTTATTGTTACATAAATCTCTTTATTAATTTGAGAATTTTTTTATTTCCCAAATCAAAATTCTAGGTAGATAATTCTCTTATCCTTCTCATGACCTTTCTAACGACTATTCATTTTCTCAAATCTGAGCTCCTAGCAGAAAGTTATGGTCCGAAGAAGTTTTTATTGTTTTACTCAATTTACTCATGTATGCTACATGTGTCTTCTTTTTCGTCCTGCACATTTTTTACATACCCATATCCTAAATATGGCTCCATGGATGTATTCTATGGTTCATAATCTTTCCATAGACTAATCATGTGCCCCAAACAGACCTTTGAGCAAGGATTTATGCCATATGGAAGTAATCCGACACTAAAATTTTACCCTTACTATTTTGCTTGTAACTTTCTCATACGAGCTCTATTTTGCAAACAAATTAACTCATTGAAAATCACTCCTTGAGCTCTTTTATTTAACATACATAGAATAAAATATGACAAACCAACTGATTTGATTGCTATGATGTCACTAATGGTTGAAGAGTGAAGGAATGTTGTGAACTGATAGTTGCCCGAAACCATAATTCAATGTTGTTATGATGCCCTTGCTTCACTTGTTCATTACCACGGCTTTGTATGTCCTCCTTGGTCATGGCATGAAAATATTGTACTATTTGGTGATTGGTCTCTTGAACGCATAAAGGATATGATGATAGGCATGGTAGAAATTCCTTGATCTTAGGTTCTAATGTCTTCTCTCCATTAGATGTTTTTCATGGTTGTTTGATCCGGATTATTTTCAGCACAAAATGAGAGTGGAGATATAATAAAGAAATGTACAGGGATATCTCAGATATCTAATAATATAAAATAAATATATCAGAGATGCAACCATAAACACAAAGTTATAGTAATACACAATTTCTATTAATGAGTGAAATGTACAAAACTGTAGAAATACAGAGTGAAAGATTCGCTAGAATGGTGGCAGCTTATCTCTCGGAAGAGATGTGACGGATACTCACATTCGGAATAACATGGTTACAATGAGGCTCTAAAGGAATTTTTAACATAAAGAAAATCCAAAACCCTAACCCCGGAAGATGAAAATCCAACAATTTTGTGGACCTCGTTTTGGGTAGTTTGGTATATCAACTTCTCGGAGGCGTAACTTGAGCATACAATCTCCATTTGGGGTGCATGATAGCTCGTTGGAAATGTATCATTAAGGAGATTCATTTTTGGGGCTCATTTAAAGTATTTATCTATCATTGAGGTGATCGATCCCGAAAAAACTTGATTTAGAACCTCAAAATGGCCCCAGAAGTTTAGGAACCGAAAAATTGCTAAAAATAGTAAGTTTCCAGAAGCTTGTTTTGAGCCAGTTGGAATAGGTTGGTGGCCACCGATATCCACCTGGATCAATCCTCCCTTCTTAGGAATAAATGGTCTCCATTTCATTGAGTGCTCTAGGGAGAGGGAAAAGTGTTTACTGAATCTAGATCTTGATGAGATGCTTGCCTTGCTGGAGAAGTTGCACTGCTTAGCTTGTTGAAGGTTATCACAAATATGTTGTTGGCATGTTTTACAGACAGTGTATGCTTGTCATTGATGGAAAGTACAGCAGCAAAGATGGTAGAAAGCGTGCAAAGGATTGTAGGTAGGTCATTGATGACAAGATTAGAGTAAGCATCGATGAAAAACAGGAACAAAGTAAGCTCAGAAGTAATTAACGCAGAGTCGATCATAGTGCCTAAGCTTGGGAGGAGAAGCGTCAATGATCATTGGATCCCATTTAAAATTCCTGAAAGAAGGAGGACCATCAGATCTGATTGTATAAAAGAAGAACGCGCAGAAGAGGAGGACAGATCTTAGGCGTCAGATCTGAGCATAAGTTCCGACTATCGTTGGATCAGGGAGAACCTGTACGTTCATTAAAGTGCAAGGAGAAGCAGGTATACAAAATCCCGAAAGAAGGAGGACCGTCCATCTACGGGAAGGACACGTGGACACAGATCAACATTTCACTGAATGGAAAGTAAAAGGTATGAAATGCTCCAGCCTTTCACCTCTCGAACTCGTGATATGCGAACTCACGATATAATCTCAACCATTAGATCGAGGCCAAATATGGACCATTGATCAGGCACAACAAAGGCTCATGGAGTTGCGAAGTCTCGATAAAATCTTGACCATTGATCCAAGAGGGATGCGTGGCAGAAGATCAGAGCATGTTAAAGACTCCATTTCGAGGTTTTGCGAATCACGACTTGGAGAGGCAAGAAACAATACCACAGGAATGCCAAAATCACGAAATGTGAAATCGCGAAATTATCTGAGCCATCAGATCAAGGGTTGATTGGGACCGCTGATCCCATGCCATTTTGGAGTTTCACGGATCGATAGTTGGAAGCGTCAAGAACATTCACCACGGGAATGTCGAAATCGCGATTTGCGAAATCGCGAAATGATCTGATCCATTGGTTCGAAGAGATTGTGGACCATTAATTTGACCCCCTTCGATGTATTGGAGACCGGGATTTCGGTTACCGGGAGATGGAGAAGTCAAAAAATCTCAACATCAGGAGTCCCAAAATGCCAAAAAATGAAATCTCGAAAAGCACTTTATGAACAAGTGCTTTGTCATGGCCATGGTCATATAGAGGAAGGAGCTAGCATAGAAAAGCTCCATTTCGGAGTTTTGGAGATCGTGACATGGATTGGCGAGACACTTAGCCACAGGAAAACCGAAATGATGAAATACAAAATAAAGGCAAGCTTATGAATATCATTCAATGGTGTAGATGAAACTAAAGGAGATCAGAGGGCTACTGTTGCACGACACAGTGAACCTGCCAGAAACCAGTGATGAGTTCTACCAGAGGACTCGAAGACACTTTGAGGTGATTGACAGAGGAGGTGAAGAGTCTCAAGATATCAGCTAGTAGAACAAAGACTGTTCGTGGAGGCGACTGACAAGTGGATGAGCGTTGAAGTTTGTAACTAAAGCAGGAAGTATACGCTCGACTATGCCAGAGAAGACGAAGAGTCTCGACTGCCAGAGAGGCCGAGGAATCTCAGCATGAAATCCAGTGATGCTGAATGCGTGGGCAAACCGCTAGAAAAGCTAAAGGGTTACCATGATGATCAGACAGAGCACTCAAGAGGTGGAAGAGATTAACGCAGTTTGAGCAGGCAGAGGCATGGTGTACATTGCATGCACAAGGTGTACAGAAGCTATAAGTACATGGGACAGAGAAGTGATGTGGTTGTTGTTGTTGAGGTGAAGTAATGCATGTGTGAAGAAGTAAAGGGGTGGTGCAGCAGCTGAAATGGACAGGAAACAAAAGGTGCATTGAATGGGAATGGCACACAGAGCACAAAAGGCAGAAGAACAGAATGGGAAGCGGATGCATGCAGGAAGAAAGTGAGGAAGACTGAGTAGCAAAATCTTGCAGAATAGTGATGAGACTGGTAAGTTGTTATTGAACACTATATCACAGTAATAGGTTTCAGTATTTCATATTCATAATCCAGGGTGGTAGGGAGGTGCTAGGGAGGACTGGTGTCCTCAGAGGTTCAAGTGGGTGCTTGAACACAAGGAGTAGGTGCTTCCTTCTAATTGGTGCTAGAGAAACCACGGAGTTGGTGCTTCCTTCTAGTGGGTGCTAGAGAAAACAGAGAGTTGGTGCTCTCAGCAAGTTGCAGCTTGCAAAAATAGAGGTTGTAGCCTCACAATGATTTGGTGCTCATATGTATGATAGTGTAAAGAAAGTAAATAATACTTATCATATAAAGAAGAAGAGGTTTTACCCTGTATGGGTTTCCTCGGGAAATATCTGTCTCTGTGTTTCTCATATATGTGATTGATGCTGAATGTGCCATTGTTTATTTCCCTGCATTATTGTGATCATCATAGAGGTCTATAATGAGTTTTAAAATAAGCATAATTGTTTAAGCATGGTAACAATTGATTCACGCCCCCTCTCAGTTGTCCAACATATGTGGCTGGAAGGGCTGGACCCTTTTAACCAGTCTGGCTACATGATATGCTCGTGTGCAGAAGGAATCCTTATGCTTTCTTGCAATATTGTCGACCTTCTTCTATTGGATAGAAGGTGCTTGGACCAAGGCTGTAGTGGTTGTAGTGTCCTTCTGTTAACCTTTTGAACAGATTGTGAAGAAGATGAATTTTTTAGTATGAGATACTACCTCGCAACACTGTTTAGGTGGAACAATAGTAAGAACTACCTCTAGCATCCTATAGAGATGACCCCCTAGAGTAAAAATGGCACTACTGGGTCAAGACTCATAAATAGCATGAAGATTCCACATATATGGTTGGCCCAAGAGAACATCACAAACATCTAGCGGGGAAACATCACATAATACCTCATCCTTGAAGGGTTGGATGTCATATGGAAATCGACACTGTTAGCTGACATGAAGATCTCATCCATGGTGAAGCCACCCATTGTTATATGGTTGCGGGTGTGGTGTTGTTGACAATCAAACTATTTGACGACCTCTGCTGAGATGAGGTTCTTCTGACTTTTTCTATCAAAGATAAAATACAATGGGGTCCCCTTCACCCACATCTATGAATGAAAAGGCGCTCCCCCTCTTCAGGATATGTTAGTTCTTCTAGTTGAATTGCTACGATCCGACAATAACAATGTGGTCTACGTCGATGATCTTTCTTCTACCAGTATTTTTTGAATCAGATTTTGAATCAGGGTTGAACTGCTTATCTTTGATCTCGACTACCAATGATTTTTTTGAGTGTAATTCATCGGTGTTGTGCCAGGGGATTTTGTGGAAATCACACCATTTTCTAGTGTCCTTCTTCATCTTTCCGTTACCCTTCTTTTCCCGTGGCTTGAGTTGGTTTTCTGAAGGCTGGTTGTTAGGGCCATCTTTACCATACTTTGGTTGTTGTGGATTTGCATACCTGAACTCCTGCTTGTTTTGATGATTAAATTTCTTCTTGATTTTAACAATATATAGATAAGTAGCACCCAATGATGAGATTTCCAGAAAATCCATTTAAGTTTGAATGTATCTGTGTAGAGCCCCATGGTATTTTAGAACCAGATGTCATTCAAAGTATTTGATACCCA
>JASDQU010241676.1:43832-80058 GCA_032191745.1 Picea mariana | reverse complement strand
CACGTGCTCCAAGGGTGCCACTCGCTGGCTTGACGGATTGGTAGACTCTAAAACCCCTGGAGTCAACACTCCGCCAGGCGAATCTTGTGGGAGACTAAGGGATATAAGGAATAAGGCCCCCGCCTTATTGCGCGCCCCTTAGAATCATCGTGAGCGACTGTCGCAGTCTGCCCTCACGGCATCGTGGATCCCCTCAAACTAGGTAATCGTTAACCTACAGTTCGAGCCACGGCGGGAGTGCTAGTAGGCTGTGGCAGGGCTGTTGTCCACACCTCTCCCTCAATCTCTCTGGGTCTCGTGTGTGTGGCCCCTCTACTCCATATGTGAGTCCATTCGGCAAGCTATCGTCAGCCTGCNATGTCAGATCATGTCAAACAACATATCAATAGTATATCATCAACGAAACAATATCATCATAAATGAAACAACTCAAATGCCCCACTCCCTGACTCAATCCGGAGTCCAAGGGAGTTCCACAGATGCCTCTGCATCCTCAAGGTCTGAAACCCTGCACACTCAACGAAACTGAGTCAGCAACACCTGTCTACATCAAGGTAGTAAAAACATCATGTTATATAACTTAACGCATCATAATGAGAGAAAAAGTTTTATCATCATTAAAATCCGGATCACTTGCGAGCAAGTGTCCTCAAATAATAAGTTTGGTAAGTGCGCCAGAGCGGGATGTTACAAATAGTACCAAATCTCCTTGCTTGAATGCTTTTGTTTTTATATGTCTGTCATGATAAGCCTTTTCTCGTTCTTTTTGTACCTGTTGATGAAATCCCACAATGAACTTGTCTTCCTCTAGTTTCAGCAACTGCGCAAGCCTGTCTTGAACAACGTTGATGTCCTCTATACCTATAAATGTTGTGATTCTTAGACTAGGAACCAAGTATTCCATAAGTACCACTGCTTCCAATCCATAAACTAACTTAAAGGGAGTCTGTGTGGTTAGATTCTTGCAAGTAGTTCTATAGGCCCATAACACTGGTGGAATTCTCAGATCCCAATCATCTCTATTAACATTACAAGTATTTGAGAAATGGGCTATTGACTTTGTGGGACCTATTAACCCACCAGGAAGGTGCACAGGAGGTCGATACATCATCACTGCTACAGAGTATTTGACCAGATAGTTCTATAGTCCCATCAACGGAACCATGTACAAGTATCAAGTCACTTCAATTCAACAAAATAAGGCTTTGTTCCTCGAACAAATTTCCATATGAGAAAATAAATCTTCAAAGGATGCTTCTCGTCAAAATTTTATATCTAAACTACTTATCTTAGGAAGTGAAATTTGTCCCCTACAACGACACTAATTGTTAGCTCCCAAACATGCACTATAAAATATAAAGTCTCAAATACCAATCATGGTAAGCTTGGTGCTACACGAGAAGTAATGTCCATTTTCACCACAATATTCACCTCTCTCACTTCACAACTAATGCATGCCAATTGTAGGGATATTTTATAATGTTTCCCTTGATCTACCACTGAATCTTAGATGAATAATATCATATTATATATTAGTGATGTTTTTAAATATTTTTACAAGATATTGGTTGGATTCAACAAGGTCAATGCCATTCTTCTTAGGAAATGGAATATTATGTGAATCAAGGGCATGCATGAGAAATGAGAAATGATGGAGTACATAACAAGAGAATCCAATGCACGAATCTCATGAATCAAGTCAATCAAACATTTTATTGATACTTAATGAAGAGAATGTATGAAACATAAAAAAACGCATACAACCATAAATAGTCCATGGATCATGTAAGAAAAATTATGAGCAACAATGATATTAATCAAAGTAATCGAGAGATAACAGCCTAAAAATAATAATCAATGATCCTTCATCTCTTACAAAGACAAGATCAGGAGACAAAAGTAGTATTATTGCAACATCATACCTAACTCAAACTCCCAAAGATGATGTCAACTCTCCTAATGAAAGATAAATACTAACCCACAAACAACCTCTAGTTGCAACAATTCATACAACAATCGATCAACACAATAGAAATAAGAAATGGAAGACTCAATTACATCCACATAATAGTTAACTATCCCCTCTAAGAGAAGGCATTAAGCCCAATGATTTTACTTCAAGAATACACCTTTCTAGAAGAGTTTCTCCTTCCAATTTATAGATTTATAATATAGCTTGAAATTTGCTAATAATTATAAAAAAAAAGAAGATAATTTTGACAAAGTAAAAAATGATCATCCTTATATGCTCTTGAACGATAAATAATTAACCACCAATCCCCTTTAAATAGGATTCAACATTTCATGTCATCTTTATTTAGTATATTTTATCGTTTTGTCCACACTAATTGGGTTTTCTCCATAATGAAAGATATTTTTGAAATGGGCAATGTGCCAAGTTATCCTTATTTATATTTCTTGATTTTCCACATGTGACCATCCACCTAGAGACTTCCTTGATTTGTTCTCAAACAAGAGTAGAATACATGTTGTCATATTTAAACATTGCTTCTTGTTGCTTCTTGTTTGAAAAAATCTAGCTTCTAAATTACCCTAATATGATTCTAAATCATGCACACAAAACCTCATTAAATCATATCCAAAAATATTTGAAATCCTTTTATTATCATTTCACATGGTGGAGCACCCTACAATTCCAAATTTCATAAAACTATTCTTAGCTACAAGTTCAAGAGTTGCAAAAATGGCACTTTCACTATATTTGTTTATTTTAGAAAAATATGATTGTTGGGTTCCATATTTGACACATTCTTGTATACCTTTCTACCTCATTGTTCTATCATTTCACCATTCCTATCATCATAATATTCCTCATTTCTCCATTTAAACATCCAAAAGTCACCCCTTGTCATTATTATATGAAAGTTCTTATTTCTAATGAATTTATGAATTGGATGAAGTGCTTTATGAATCCTTGCACCACAATTCAATTTGTGTACATGACCTCATAGTTTAGCATACCTGTGTATCTCGATGGAAGAATCCAAGACATGGGAATTGTCACTAGGACCGTCAACATGGTTTATGGTCATTAGTTTATACCCAGGTTGAAGGTAGCCATCTCTAACCCATGTTCAAATATCTGGTCGAATTTAATAGTAGTTTTGAGGCAGTGATCTTCATATAAATTTTTTGGATTGATAAAGATGAATATCGATAATCGGGGACATGGGTTTTGTGTAAACTGAGACCATTTAGTTTACTTGAGTGTGAATTTCTCAAAAAATGAAAGATATGCGAGATATGGGTGATTTTCTAAAATGAATTTGCCTAGATATGCTATTGTGGCCGGTTTGAGGATCTGTAGGTTTTGGATGTCTAAGATCCCATTTGTAATATATAAATATGAGTCCTGAGAACCTTCATAACAACACATTGGATATGATATCAATTTTTTGTACTTCTATATGGTTGATTGGAGATTAATACAAATCTGGTTACTATCCATTACATGTGTTGAGTGTTTTAGTTATCTAAGTTAAGTTTCATAGTTTTTATCCAGTAATGTTCTCTGAGCGAGGAGGACCCCTTGTAACATACCCACTCTAATATTTAGTTTAATTAGTGCTCAATTTAAATATAATATGTGGCTATAGCCAAGTAATGTATATATGAATTTATTTATGAATGATAATAATAAAATGTGATGCCAACTGTTAAAGGGACATAGACAAAAATGGGGGATGAATTAGTCCACAAGAGAGGGGAGGGTCTAGGAGAATGTCTAAGAGGGGTCCAAGGGGGACTTACCCATGTCTAATTGTTCACCCACATTCTTGAATTTTATTATGACTATGTACTAAACTCTAGTTTCTGATTGAGTGTTCTCAAAGCTAATCATTGAATGGATGTAAGAGGGTGGGTGTGAAAAGTCACATCCCATAGTTATTGGGAGCATGGGAGATGAGTACAATCATCTTGGGGAAGTGTGTGAGTCAAGCAAGCAAGTCAAAGGAAAGGAAATTCGTATGGGTAGCTACAACAGTTTTATGCAATCAATTTTTGGTGCATGAACAACAAGTAGAGAGCAAGAAGGAGAGCTTGGAGCTGGAACATCCATTGAGGGTGAATTCTAGAGCATGGTGGAGCATTTTTGGAGAATTTTGGAGATGAAGATTGAAGAGCCAGGTATTTTGGCCTAAAGAGTGAACTCTTGTGTGAGTTTCATTGTAACAACAAGTGTTTGTTGTTGTTTTCTCGTAGTTTTTCCTAGCAACAAGTTCCCTTGAATTATTAACTGAGAGATGTTTGGTTACCTGTGCCATAAAGACCCTGATAAACAAATGGGACGCTCAAGGGACTAGGATCAGTGAAGGGGTAATTCCTTGGGTTGGTCAGGTAAAGAGGAAGAGAGCTAGATGAAAATCAAGATAGTTGTAGGAGAATATCAGTGGGTTGTGGGATTTCTAAGCTTTGAGTGGACAGTGAGAGACCACCCTCTTTTTTGGATTACTAGCCTCAGATTGGGGGTGAATTGTTGTTGAGATTTGGAATAGAAGGTCTATGGTTGGATGGAACGTTCGTCCTAAGCACTTGGTTGCACAACTAATTTCAAATATAAGTGTTTTATTTGTTTTATGTCTTAAAATGTTGTGCATGAACTATGTATATTTGAGAAGAATTTATGTGTTGTTATGTTGGTTTATTAGTTGTATTTCATGTAAATTTTAGCATATTGCAGATGCATCTAATATGTTAATAGACAAAAATTTAATATGTATGTAAATAGTAGTTAGAAGCTACAAGAAATTGAATTAACTGTAAAAAATTTAATTTTAAGAGTATTCTACACTTTAATGTTCCTTAGTTAGGCCGGGGGACATTACACCCCCTGAGTGAGGAGTGTGTTGATTCTACTTTATTTAGTGTTATTTCAATTGATCAAGTGTGTGATATACGAAAAAACATTTCTTTTCTTTCATTTCATTTATGATTTTTGTTTACACCATAGAGGAATACTAATACACAAAAATTGTTGATTGAATAAAGATTGTTTTACTTCAGTTACTGAAACATTCATTAAGCGAAATGAATGAAATATTGTAACTTTAATGTAGCTAAAAATCAAATAGGTTAATGATTTCAAGTGTTTAGAATCATTCCAGTGATTTTTCATCAAATATGTTTCTTTAAATTTACGTCTTCTCAATTTTTTGTAGCTAAGCAGAAACTTTGTTTCTACAGTTGAATAGTAATAATTTTTATTTTCCATAGTAATCATTTAGAGATAGATTAGAAGCTAAGACATCCATATATTTTGCATGCAATTTGTCAGTTTGTAAACCTCAAGTTGATGATTTAATGTAGCAGAGCTCACCTAATTGAACTAACTGACATTTTTGGTGTCATTGTTGAGGAAGTGAAAAGGGGCATTGGTTTTTCTTTCTATCATTTAAATACATATAGGAATGAATGCATGGGAAGAGATATGATAAGACGAGAGGTAAGAACCTACATATTCTCTTTAAGTAGAACTATAGTGAGTCCTTATTCAACCATTTAAATAATGTTAAGTAGAATGCATGAATAGACGTAGAGATCCTAGAGGTAGATTCATTAACGGTAGGAGTACACCAACCACCAATTCATGGAAATACTAACTCATGACAAATGATAACCTAGTGACAGCACGGTCTTAGTAGCATGAGGTATTTAAGACGTAGTGTATTTCATTTTTTTGTAGATTTCATTTTAAAAGTAGAAAAGTTTTAATTATTTTTGGGTGGTGTAAGAACCCCCATACACTAATCTATTTGTGAGTGGGAGAACTAAACCAGCTAGAAGAACTTAAATATGCTCAAGAATTTTTTGAGTAAAGAAGGAAACACTACTCCAAGAAATCTCTCAAATCTTGAAAGCAATGAGAAACATATCTGCATCTTAGGAGGAACAAATCCTGATAGTATTCAAGAACATACTTACACTCAAGGGAGTAATAGAAGACCAAAAATTCCATTAGAAACATCAATAAGAAGATCTAGAAGAGATAAAATAGTGATCCAGGTGGATATCGATGGCCACCCACCTATTCCAACTGGAACAAAACAGTCTTCTGGCAACTTACTATTTTTAGCAGTTTTCGGTTCCTAAACTTCTGGGGCCATTTTGAGGTCCTCAATGAAGTTGTTTCGAGATAGAGAACCTCAAAATTAACCAAAGGCTCTGATTTATCCCCCAAAATGAATATCCTCAATGATACCTTTCCAATGAGCTATCATGCACCCCAAAAGGAGATTGTATCCCAAAGTTACACCTTTGGGAAGTTGATACACCAAACTACCCAAAACGGGATCCACAAAATTGTTGGCTTTTCATCTTCCAGGGTTAGAGTTTTGGATTTTCTTTATGTTAAAAATGCCTTTAGAGCTTCATTGTAACCATCTTCTTTTTAATGTGAGTAGTTGTCACATCTCTTCTCAGAGATAAGTTACCACCATTCTAGCGAGTCTTTCACTCTGTATTTCTATAGTTTTGTACATTTCGCTCATTAATAGAAATTGTGTATTGCTTAGGGTTGCATCTCTGATATATTTATTTTATATTATTAGATATATGAGATATATATGTACATTTATTTATTATATCTTCGCTCTCATTGCATGCCGAAAATAATCTAGATCAGTGGTATCAAAGTAGGTTGCTCTTCATTTGTCTTTCAGTGCATATCCCTGAAGAGGTCTGAGTATAGAAATTTGGGTCTCGAGCTTGTCTCTCTTGAGGAAAATCGCTCTCACATGCCCAAGAAACCCTCCATGGAAGAAGAAAATAAAAACAACAGAGAAAACGATTCTATTAATTTGTTGCTTGAGCAAGCTCTAACTTGATAGAGGGATGAAATGATGGAGAATTTTACCCAGATCCTTCAACGCCTGTTGATAACAACCAGCGTCTTCATCAAGCAGCCACTTTGGAGGCACCTCGCCTTTCAAGGTATAAGTTAATTTTGATATTATTGTATTTGAAGGATAAATAGATGTGGATGCCCTAGAAAAATGGTTAAATCTTCTAGAAGGTTATTTCTTTGTTCATAATTTCTCCAACGGGGAAAATATCACTTTCGCACTCCTTAAGGCTGTCCCCCATGTCAAAAATTGGTGGGAAAATTACTGGGAGAAAAGTTCCACAAAGGAGTCTGGAATATATGGGGTCGATCCCACTTGGGATTTTTTTGTGTATGCGGTCAAGGAACAATATTACCCTATTGGAAACTATGATGACCAGTGCATGAGATGGACCACACTTAGGCAAGAGAGGGGCCAAGCAGTGTCGGAGTTCACCAATACCTTGCACACCAAGTTGGGTATCAAAGACTCTGAGTGACATCTGGTTCTAAAATACCATGGGGCTCTACACAGATACATTCAAACTGAAATGGATTTTCTGGAAATCTCATCATTGGGTGCTACTTATCTATATATTGTTAAAATCGAGCAGAAATTTAAGCATCAAAACAAGCGGGAGTTCAAGTATGCAAATCTGCAACAACCAAAGTATGGTAAATATGGCCCTAACAACCAGCCTTCAGAAAACCAATTCAAGCCACGGGAAAAGAAGGGTAACGAAAAGACGAAGAATGACACTGGAAAATGGTGTGATTTCCACAAAATCCCTGGCACAACACCGATGAATTACACTCAAAACAATCATTGGTAGTCGATATCAAAGATAAGAAGTTCAACCTTAATTTAGAATCTGATTCTAAAAATACTGGTAGAAGACAGATCATCGACGTAGACCACATTGTTACTGTTGTGGTCGTAGCAATTCAACTAGAAGAACCAACATATCCTGAAGAGGGGGAGCGCCTTTTCATTCATAGATGTGGGTGAAGGGGACCCCATTGTATTTTATCTTTGATAGAAGAAGTCAGAAGAACCTCATCGCAGCAGAGGTCATCAAATAGTTTGATTGTCAACAACACCACACCCGCAACCATATAACAATGGGTGGCCTCACCATGGATGAGATATTCATGTCAGCTAACAATGTCGATTTCCATACGACATCCAACCCTTCAAGCATGAGGCATTATGTGATGTTTCCCCGCTAGATGTTTGTGATGTTCTCTTGGGCCAACCATATATGTGGAATCTTCATGATATTTATGAGTCTTAACCTAGTAGTGCCATTTTTACTCTAGGGGATCATCTCTATAGGATACTAGAGGTAGTTCTGACTACTGTTCCACCTAAACAGTGTTGCGAGGTAGTATGTCATACTAAAAAATTCAGCTTCTTCACAATCTGTTCAAAAGGTTAACAGAAGGACACTACAACCACTACAGCCTTGGTCCAAGCACCTTCTATCCAACAGAAGAAGGTCGACAATATTGCAAGAAAGCGTAAGGATTCCTTCTGCACACGAGCATATCATGTAGCCAGACTGGTTAAAAGGATCCAGCCCTTCCAGCCACATATTCGTGATAACCTTCAATAAGCTAAGCAGTGCAACTTCTCCAGCAAGGCAAGCATCTCATCAAGATCCAGATTCAGTAAACGCTTTTCCCTCTCCCTAGAGAACTCAATGAAATGGAGACCATTTATTCCTAAGGAGGGAGGATTGATCCAGGTGGATATCGATGGCCACCAACCTATTCCAACTGGCTCAAAACAAGCTTCTGGAAACTTACTATTTTTAGCAGTTTTTCGGTTGCTAAACTTCTGGGGCCATTTTGAGGGTCTAAATGAAGTTTTTTCGGGATCGATCACCTCAATGATAGATAAAGACTTTAAATGAGCCCCCAAAATGAATCTCCTTAATGATACATTTCCAACGAGCTATCATGCGCCCCAAATGGAGATCGTATGCCCAAGTTACGCCTCCGAGAAGTTGATACACCAAACTACCCAAAACGGAGTCCACAAAATTGTTCGCTTTTCATCTTCCGGGGTTAGGGTTTTGGATTTTCTTTATGTTAAAAATTCCTTTAGAGCCTCATTGTAACCATGTTATTCCGAATGTGAGTATCCGTCACATCTCTTCTAAGAGATAAGCTACCACCATTCTAGCGAATCTTTCACTCTGTATTTCTACAGTTTTGTACATTTCACTCATTAATAAAAATTGTGTATTACTATAACTCTGTGTTTATGGTTGCATCTCTGATATATTTCTTTTATATTATTGGATATCTGAGATATCTCTGTACATTTCTTTATTATATCTCCACTCTCATTTCGTGTCGAAAATAATCCAGATAAAACAACCATGAAAAACATCTAATCGAGAGAAGACATTAGAACCTAAGATCAAGGAATTTCTACCATGCCTATCATCATATCCTTTATGTGTTCAAGAGACCAATCACCAAATAGTACAAGATTTTCATGCCATGACCAAGGAGGACATACAAAGCGGTGATAATGAACAAGTGAAGCAAGGGCATCATAACAACATTGAATTATGGTTTCAGGCAACTATCAGTTCACAACATTCCTTCACTCTTCAACCATTAGTGACATCATAGCAATCAAATCAATTGGTTCCTCATATTTTATTCTATGTATGTTAAATAAAAGAGCTCAAGGAGTGATTTTCAATGAGTTAATTTGTTTGCAAAATAGAGCTCGTATGAGAAAGTTACTAGCAAAATACTAAGGGTAAAATTTTAGTGTCGGATTACTTCCATATGGCATAAATCCTTGCTCAGAGGTATGTTTGGGGCACATGATTAGTCTATGGAAAGATTATGAACCATAGAATACATCCATGGAGCCATATTTAGGATATGGGTATGTAAAAAATGTGCAGGACGAAAAAGAAGACACATGTAGCATACATGAGTAAATTGAATAAAACAATAAAAACTTCTTCAGACCATAACTTTCTGCTAAGAGCTCAGATTTGAGAAAATGAATAGTCGTTAGAAAGTTCATGAGGAGGATAAGAGAATTATCCACCCAGAATTTTGATTTGGGAAATAAAAAATTTCTCAAATTAATAAAGAGATTTATGTAATAGTAAAAGAGTGGAAATTGTAGCATGTAAATGTTGTAACTTTTTGCTCAAAACTTAGCTTGAGGCATAGGTATAGTCGTTGGAAAGTTGTTTTAGAGAGGAATGCATCTAAGGAATAATATTTTAATTTGGTGCATTGTTTCCTTCATAAATTTGGATAAATATTAACATGTATTCTAATTTATGAAATATTTTATGTTATGCATGTTCTAACAATAATTATTACATGCACATTTCTTGCAAAATTAGTCGTACATGATAGAAACATCGGTTCTTATATGAGGACTGGAGTCATGGAAGATGCTCAGGGATATTATAGACATGAGGAGGAGATCATAGGTCTTGATGTCAGCATGGTTAATGTTGAGATAGAGTCTAATGGGGAAGAGACAGGCAGGAGCCTGTAACTATGAGAAGTCTACATGCATAGCTATAGATATGATAATGAAAGGATTATGAAGGCTTGGGAAAAGATACTTCAAAGTTTAAATATGTTACATAAGTAATTTAACAAATACTCTACCACCAAGAAAGAAAATAGTGTTAGACAAGTGATTGCATCTAGATCCGAAAGTAAAAGGGATGATCATGGGAATGACATGAAGTCAAGAAGCATGACCAGGTGCCATCATTCTCCAAGGAAATCCACCAGAAGAACTCATGCAAGTGCAGGGATAGGGAGTAGCCCAAGTGCATCTCTTGTTAAAAGGAAAAGGAGAAGGCCTGAGGCAAACATCTTGCAAGGTGAGCTCAGGAAAATTAATCCACCAACTTTCAATGGTGAGCACAAGAAAGGACAAGAGGTCAAGGCATGGCTATTGGAAAAGAAGAAATATGCACAGCTACATGATTATCCCTCTTGGAAATGAATCCATATAGTGGGATCATCTTAAGCAAGTCGAGCACCTTGATGAGAAGAGGATCTCATTGAGGAAGTTCAAAGAATATTTCCAAGAGAAATATTTATATGAACATTATTATGAAAGGAAGTTGAAAGATTTCTTTGAAATCAATTGGGGAACCATATTAATGGAAGAATGTGAGAAAAGGTTATTTGAATTGATGAAGTATGTTGACTTCATAAAGGATGAAAAAGGTAAAAATTCAAAGGTTTCTAAGTGGGTTACCCACCTTCTATAGTGACAAGATTCAATATGATAACCCTAAAAATTTGGAAGAAGTCATAAGGAGAGCAAATCATCTTTATGAGAAAATCAGAGGAAGTTCAGTTTTCCAAAAGGATTGAAATGATAAGATTAAAGGGAAAAAGGATAAAAGGAATAAAGTTTTTAAGCCACCCTTCTTCGAAAATAACTCCCAAGCAAATCAACAAGGTCAGTGAGCCCAAAATGAGCATAAGACTACAAATTCAATTGGGAAAAGGCCAAGGAAGTATCATGTACAATGTTATGGATGTGAGGGAAAACACTTATATAGGGACTTCCCTCACAAATGATAAAGAATGAGGATTCTCCACAACATTTAGAAGGATGAAACAGTGGAAGAATGGAAGAAAACATACCAAGTATTTACACAGCCTTAGACAACAAGTAAGAAGAGTATCAATCCCCCATGATTGAAGTGGAAGGTAAGATTGATAACCATCCCCTAGAAATTTTAATTGATTCTATAGCTATCCATAGTTACATAAATGATAACATTCTTGAAATATTTCACTTGCAAAGGAGTAAGCATAAGAAATATTGGTTAGTTCAATTAGCCACAGGAGCTAAGAGGAAAATCAATGAATTGGTTAAAGATTATCTATTAGACATGAATGGACTCAATACAAAGGTAGATGTAAACATCATACCATTGGGTTCATATGATTGTCTAATTGGCATGGATTGGTTGGAAAAACACCATGTTTTCCTAGACTATTAAAAAAAGACAATCACATGTCTTAACGAAGAAGGGAAACAAGAAAATATTCAAGGCATTCCAAGAGTTCTAGCTATTAGAGAGATTTCAGCTATGCAGTTGAAAAAGAGTTTTAGGAAGGGATGTCAGTTTTTTGTAGCCCATATGAAAGAGGCTGCCAGAGATAAAGTGGCTATCATTGAAGACCATCTGGTCTTGAGGTATTTTGAATATGTTTTTAGGGAGATCCTAGGATTTCCACCAAAGAGAGACATTGATTTCTCTATCGATTTAGTGCTAAGAGTTGCCCGAGTGTCCAAGATGTTGTATAGAATGGGCACACCAGAATTGAAAGAGTTGCAGATGCAACTTGAAGAGTTGTTAAAGAAGGGGTATATACACCCAAGCATGTCACCTTGGGTAGCCCCAATTCTTTTTGTAAAGAAGAAAGATGGAACATTAAGGCTGTGTATTGATTTTAGACACGTGAATAAGGTCACCATAAAGAGTAAATATCATTTTTTGAGGATTGATGATTTGTTTGATTAGATGAAAGGTGCAAGAATATTTTCAAAGATTGACTTGAGATCAAGTTATCATCAATTGAGTATAAAGGAAGAAGATATCAACAAGACAAAATTCAGAAAAATATATGGGAATTATGAATTCATGGTAGTTATATTTTGGCTATCAAATGCCCCAGATGTTTTTATGTTCCTGACGAATGGAGTGTTCAAGGGGTACCTGGACAAATTTGTAATTGTGTTCCTATATATATACTCATATACTCTAAGTCGAAAGAGGAACATGAGAAACATTTAATAATGGTGTTGCGTGTTTAAGAGATCATAAAATGTATGCTAAGCTAAGTAAGTGCATATTTTATCAAAAGACGATTCACTACTCGGGGCATATAATTTCAGCAGAAGGGATAGAAGTTGATCTTGAGAAGATAGAGGAAATTAGAGGATGGAAAACACCAAATAATGTGACAGAGGTCAAATCATTTATGGGTATTTCTATTTATTACCGAAGATTCATAAAAGGATTCTCAAAGATTGCAAGTCCAATCACTTCTTTGCAAAAGAAGGGAGTGAAATTTGAATGGACTTCCAAATGTGAAGAGAGATTTCAACAGCTGAAAGACATATTGAAAATTGCACCAATATTGAAGATTGTATATCCATATGAATACTTTGTAGTGTGAAAATATGCGTGCAAGGAAGAGCTCAGTGGAGTTCTCAATCAAAAGGATCATGTGGTATGAAATGAGTCCAAAAAATTAAAAGAGCATGAAAAGAATTATGCCACCCATGATCTAGAGTTAGCAGCAATTATACATGCATTAAAAATGTGGAGACATTAACTCATGGGGAGTAAATTTGAGCTAAGGATAGACCACTATGGTCTGAAGCATTTGTTTGGAAAACCAACATTAAATGTTAGACAAACTAGATGGCTAGAATTTCTGAGTGAATATGACTTTGAAATTAAGAATATAAAGGGCAAGGAAAATCAAGTGGTTGATGTGCTTAGCAAGAGAGTTCATGAAGTGCATGTTGCAGCCATTAACATGTACATGATTGATTTGATAGATAAAATTATTGTAGCAACAAATTCAAATCAGTCATATTTTAGCATAAAAGAAAATTTACAGCAAGGAAATTTTTAGCAAAAAATTAATTATTATGAGATGAAAGAAGATGGAATTCTCATGTACAAAGGAAAATAATATGTATCGAATTCCAATGAATTAAAAATTGCAGTGTTAAAGGAAATACACAGTGTTCCATATGCTAGACACCTAGGATATCATAAGTCAATTGTAGTTGTGAGAACCCAATACTTTTGGCCATGAATGAAGAAAGAAGTGGCTAATTACATAGCCATGTGTCTAGAATTCCAAAAGGTAAGGACATAACATAGGCATCAAGAGGGGTTATTGCAGAAATTACCCATTCTAGAATGGAAGTAGGAAGTAGTTACAATTGATTTTATTACAAAGCTTCCCAGAACAATGAAGCAACATGATTCCATCATGGTGGTGGTAGATAAGTTGACTAAGGCAGTGCATTTCATTCCAGTGATGACAACACACAAGGAAACAAATATTGTATAAATTTATATGAAAGAAGTTACAAGTCTACATGGGGTGCCTAAGGCAATAGTTTCATACAAAGATCCAAAGTTTACCTCAAATTTTTGGAAGGGTTTTCTCAAAGGCTTTGGGACAAATATAAATATCAGTACAACGTATCACCCAGATTCTAATGGGAAAATAGGGAGGAATAAAATAATAATTGAGGACATGCTTAGAATGTATGTGATGCACTGACCATCAAAGTGGGAATATTAAATTCATTTAATTTAATTTTCTTACAATAATAGGTATCAAGCCTCATTGAAAATGAGTCCATTTGAAGCATTTTATGAAAAAAAGTGTAGCACACCAATGAGTTGGGATAATTCGGAAGACAGACTTGTTGTTGGGCTAGATTTGTTAAAGGAAATGGAAGAGCAGATGGAAAAGATCAAGCATAATTTAAAAGTTTTCCAAGATACGCATCAAAGTTATGCAAACAAGAATAGAGTGTTTATATATTTCAAAGTGGGCCAACATGCATTCTTAAAAGTGAAAGAAAAGAGAAGTCTGTTAAGACTAGGGAGTTGCCCAAAGTTAGCAGCAAGATATTGTGGACCTTTTGAAATCTTAGAAAAGATAAGGCCAGTTGCATACATGCTAGCATTTCCTACTTCCATGAGAGTGCATAATGTATTTTATGTGTCATTATTAAAGAAATATGAGTCTGGCCCTAGCCACATAATTTATTGGAATGTGATCCAGGGGGAGCATGAAGGGGATTTTCAAGTGGAACCAATACGCATCCTAGACCAGAAAGTCAAAGTGCCCAGGAACAAAGATATGAGGATGGTAAAGGTTCAATGGACTTGATATAGTCTTAAATATGCTACATGGGAGCATGAAGAAAAAATGTGGGAAGAATACCCGCAAACTTTTGATAATTTTGAGAAAACAGAATGCAAGACTCCATTTTGAGTAGCTAGAGTTTTGGAACCACATCTTAGAGTTCTAGCCAAATGCATTGGGGACCTTGATAAAAAATGTCTCATTCCTTGGGTTAATCATGATAAAGGAATGTTACATTCCTTGGATTAGCCCTGGTAAATGAATGGTGCATTCTGTGGGTCAGCAAGTTTAGAGGAACAAGAGATTATGGTTGGAATTGTTGATGGAGTTGTGAAAGTGTGCACCAAGGATGATTCAAATTTTAGGGGAGGGGGAAAGTAACATCCCCACTATAATCCTCAGTTTACTTAATGCTTAATGTGAATATAATATGTGGCTATGACCAAGTGATGTATATGTCAATGTATTTCTAAATTATTATAATAAAGTTTGATGCCAGCTCCTAAGGGGACATGGATAGAGATGGGGGTTGAATTAATCCACAAGAGATGGAAGGGTCTAGGAGAATGTCTAAGAGAGGTCAAAGGGGGACTTATCCATGTATAATTATTCACCCACAATCCTAAATTTTATTATGAATATGTACTAAATTCTAGATCATGATTGAGTGTTTCCAAAGCCAATCATTGAATGCATGTAAGAGGGTGGGTGTGAAAAGTCGCATCCCATAATTATTGGAAGCATGGGGGATGAGTACAATCATCTTGGGGAAGTGTGTGAGTCAAGCAAGCAAGCCAAAGGAGAGGAAATGTGTATGGGTAGCTACAACAGTTTTACAAAATCATTTTTTGGTGGATGAACATCAAATAGAGAGAAAGAAATAGAGCTTGGAGCTAGAACATCCATGGAGGGTGAATTGTAGAGCATGTTGGAGAATTTTTGGAGAATTTTGGAGCTGAATATTGAATATTCAAGTTTTCAGTCCTGCAGAGTGAACTCCTATGTGAGTTGCACTATAACAACAAGTGTTTTTTGTCATTTACTAGTAGTTTTTCCTAGCAGCAAGTTCCCTTGAGTTCTCAATTGATATATTATTTGTTACATCTTCCAAAGAGACCATGATAAATGAATGGGATGCCCGAGGGACTGAGATCAGTGAAGGGGTATGTTCCTTTGGTTGGGAAGGTCAAGAGAAAGAGAACTAGTGTAAAATCAAGATAGTTATAGGAGAACATCAGTGGTTTGTAGGATTTTTGAGTTGTGAGCAGACAATGAGAGACCACCCTCTTTTTTGGATTACTAGCCTCAGCTCGGGGGTGACTTGTTGTTGAGATTTAGAACAACAGGTATATGGTTGGGTGGAACGTCCATCCCAGGAAGCTAGTTGCACAACTAATTTGAAAGATAAATGCTTTATTTGTTTTCTGTCTTGTATTTATGAGTTAAATTGTTGTGCATGAACTCTATGTATTTGAGAATAATTTATATGATGCTATGTTGGTTTATTAGTAGAATTTCATGTATATTTTAGCATGTTATATATGCATATAATTTATGGTAATAGAAAACAGTTAAATATGTATGTAAATCATAGTTGGAAGCTACACGAAATTAAATTAGCTGTAAAACAATTAATTTTAAGAGTATTTTGCACCGTTATGTTCCTCAATTGGGCTATGGGATGTTACACCCCCTAAGTGAGGAGTGTGTTGCTTCTATTTTATTTAGTGTTATTTCAATTTATCAACTGTGTGATTAATTTTTTTCTTTCATTTCTTTCATTTCATTTATAATTTTTGTTTACACCACACAGGAATATTAATACATAGAAATTGTTGATTGAATAAATATTGTTTTACTTCAGTTACATAAACCTTCATTAAGTGAAATGATTGAAATCATGTAATTGTATTGTAGTTAAAAATACAGTAGGTTAATGATTTCAAGTGTTTAGAATCATTCCTATGATTTTTCATTAAATATGTTTCGTTAAATTTACATCTACTATGTTTTATGTAGCTAAGCATAAAATATGTTTATACAGTTGAACAATAACAATTTTGATTTTGCATAGTAATCATTTAGAGATATATTAGAATTTAAGACCTGTATATATTTTTCATGCATTTCATCACTTTACAAACTGTAGAAGAGCTCACCTAATTAAAGTAATTGACATTTTTGGCACTGTTGTCGGGGAAGTGCAAAAAGGCATTAGTTTTTCTTTCTATCATTTAAACACATATAGGAATGAATGCATGGGAAGAGATACAATAAGACAAGAGGTAATGACCTATGCATTCACTTTAAGTAGAGCTATAGTGAGTCTCTCTTCAACCATTTAAATCATGTTAAGTAGAATACATGAATAGATGTAGAGATCCTAGAGGTAGATTCATTAGCAGTTGGAGTACACCAACCACCAATTCATGGAAATACTAACTAATTTCATATGATAACCTAGTGACAGCATGGTCTTAGTAGAATGAGGTATTTAAGATGTGGTGTATTTCATTTTTTTGTAGATTTCATTCAAAAAGTAGAAAAATTTTCAATTACTTTTGGGTGGTTTAAGAACCCCCATAACCTAATCTGTTTGTGAGTGAGAGATCTAGACCAATCAGAAGAACTTAAATATGCTAAAGAATTTTTTGAGTGAATAAGGAAACACTACTCCAAGAAATATCTCAAATCCTGACAGCAATAGGAAACATATCTGCATCTAAGGAGGAGAAAATCCTGAAAATATTCACGAACATACCTGCACTTTGGGAATTAATAGAAGACCAAAAAATCCATGACAAACATAAAAAACAAGACCTATAATAGATCAAACTGATATGAAAAACATCTGATGGAGAGAAGACATTAAGCTAAAATCGAGGAATTTATACAATGACTATGATCAGATCATTTATGCATTCAAGAGACCAATCACCAAATAGTAGAAGATCTGCATGGCATGACCAAGGAGGACATAAAAAGAGGTGGTAATGAACAAGTGAACCAAGGGCATCATAACTAATTGAATTATGGCTCTAGGCAACTATGAGTTCACAACATTCCTTCACTCTTTAACAATTATTTACATTGTATCAATCAAAGTAGTTGGTTCCTCATTGTCTAGTATCTATCAAAGCGTATCTTTCAAACTTGAATATGAGTTTATTTGTAATCATGTTGCGCAAATGGCTCCATTAGAAATACTCTTACACTTGAGAAAATGTTTTATTTTTTTCAAATAGAGTAGAATAGTGTAATAAATAAATAAATAAAATAGTAAAGAGAAAATAAGTCCATTTGTGTAAACTAATTTATTGGCGTAATTGAACATGAGTTTTTCTTTAAAACCAGGCAACTGGCAAGAAAAATTCTCAATAAGCTATGCATGTTGGTTCAAACTTGGTTATTCAAATCATTTTTATTCTATTCTCATAATGGATGATGTGGGATTACTTAAGGCCTTCCTTTCGGTAGGTCTTGTCCCATCGACTTCAACACTCTAGCTTGGATCAAGATGAGAGATTTTATAGTGCCTTGGAGCTTACATACATCATTGGCAGGTTTCCTCACTGACAACATTGGGAATACATTAATGTCTCTTGATTGTCAGATTCTATAGGTGACTAGACTTCAACACCTCTATTTGTACCTTTTGAAATGCATCAAGGTACCTTGACACTCATTGGCATCAATGTTGAGTGATCTCGCATTGGTTAATGACATACACTAATGGTTGGTAATCCAATGATTTATTTCCATACTCGACACCAACACATCCAATCGCATGGAAAGAATTGTACCATGGATTCAAGTTATAGATGAAGATTATGAGATATACTAGATAGAAGTTGTAGCCTATTTTTGTTATGGTAGCAATTTCAATTAAAAATCAACTCCAACCTTCAGTTTCAGCAACACATCTAGCTCCATATATTGTACCAAGTGTTGATTATTTGGGTTGGTTTTCATTGATGTCAACCCTTGAAGAAAGTCCGGTAGAAAATTCCGATAGCACAAAGGTTTGGGTAATGGAACCAAGTTTATTTTATGTATAATGGTATGAGTTTTAATATATTTGAAGGTAAGACTATTCTAGATGGATAGTACATGTCATTCCATTTCCGGTGGTATGTGGAACGTCACATAACTCCTCATGGTTAGAGAGTTATGGCCATGTGAAGTTGGAGAACCCCCATGAGTTATCTAGAAGCCCCTAAAAGGTCAAAGTAGCCAAAATGGGTGCAAAGAAGAAATTATTTAAATAATAAAGTTAGTGGATAATTTGCTATTTATGGATAATTTAAAGTGGTTGCAAAAGAAATTATTTAAATAATAAAGTTAGTGGAGAACTTACTATTTGTGGAAAGTGGTCAAGTTAAGTGGACAAGCGGTTATAAGTGGGTTAGCCCTAAAATAAGGAAAGTGGGTTAAGATGGTTAGAAGGTAACCCCTTGAGGAAGCTACATGAAATTATAAATAAGAGGCAAGGGTCTCTCATTTGATCACCATTGAGCGCATTGAATATATTTTATTGTGTAAGACTTATTGCAGGTACTCATTTATATATCTGAAGTTGCGAAAGTATGAGATAGCACGAAGGGTTGACGGAGAAAGTTTCAGAATTACAGAGAATACTAAAAAACCCTAATTTCTGATGTGTACGCAGGATAACAATACAGCAAGGTGTGTACATACTCGGGCTACCAGTATAACAAAGCGCGTACACACGTCAACTGTCAGTATAACAGGACGTGTACATGAGGGAAAAGCCATGGAAATCTGAGGAGATGAAAAAGTCGAGGTTTAGATTCTGAGAATGATCTAAAAATGAGGAAGACTTGAAAAACTTGAAATTTATTGCAAGTGAATGTTATGTGTTTAAAGAAAAAGGATCAGTTTGCAACACATATATTTAAAGGATTACTTATGCAAATTACACATAGACAGCAGTATAATCAATGAACATAAACACATAAGCACAACAATTGATAAAGGAGTTCACCCCTCTTATGGGCTACATCTCCCGGTCCAGCTTCCAATGGATCATTATTATTAATTGCTCAAAAAGTGCTCAAAAACATGTCTTACAATGCTCAAACTGACAAACCGACTGCTCCAATGGATTTTCAGCGTCCCAAAACCCCTGTCTGGGCTCTTTTGGCACCTCAATCGGTCGAAAAATGAAGAAGTTAGGCCTCCTGGAAGTCTCCCTCTTCAACTTGCTGTCTCTGCATCTACAAAACGCACCCCTCTTGAATGAACCTGGCTCACAAGCATTTTAAAGCGTAAAAAACCAGCACCAGGCGCAACCGCACCAACGGTGCAAACCGTAGAACGGTAAAGGGCGCGCTAGCCCCTAACCGCCTTGGCACCTGGGCGTATGGAACATATGACCATGGTTCTGGCGAATGGGTGTTTAGTTGGTTACACAACCGTGTAACCCCTTCCGTGCCCCCAACTCGTGGGCATATGCAAATATTAAAACCATGGGCCACGTTCCAAACCCCGTGCATATACAATGGAGTGGCATATACAATGGAGTGGCATATGTATTAAACCACACCCGCGCGCACATTTTTATAACACGGTTATATGTGTACAATGGAACCATGGGTCGGGGCTAAGCCCCGGCCCGCCCCCCATTCCTTTTAATACAATAAACAAACATAAATACAATGCAATCCGTATTCATTACAAGGAGTAAACGGCGGCAAGTTGGTTATTGGAGTTTGTAAAGGCACTATGTGGAGGAGAGGTCCGGGGGTCGAACCTCGCGGCCTCCAACATTTTATATATAGAACTCCTTAGCCAACCAGTGAGTGACACGTGGCGCTCTTGGATTGGGCCACGTGTCCTCCTATTATTGGCCACCCAAGGACACGTGTCAACATCCGACTCACCAATAATCGTACAATCAACATCTTCCACGTCACCACCGTACAATCTGTACGGACCTGCCACGTCAGACCGTACAGACTGTACAGACAGGTACAGTCAGCATCAAAAATTTTCCCTGTTTGGCTTGGCGAACAGATCTCGATATCTTCTCCATACGGACTCCGTTTGAGAAAGTAAATATACCACCAGAATCAGGAAGACGATACAGACGCAATGGCACTATTTTCGTCGCATTCTGAGCACTTTGAAAATTGAGCAAAATTTGATCCCCTGATCAGAGAACAAGCTCCCAGGAAGGTATGCAGTGATCAAATACATCATATCTATCCACTGGTTCAAAAGGTAGGTCTTATTTCTATGAGTAGTTGGATTTTGATGTATGCATGAGAAATGGTTATGGAGATTTGAGGATTCCCCCTAGAGAGATTAGTGGTTGCATGGGATCTTCTGCATAAATCAGATCTACAGAAATAGAGTGTCGGTATAAAAAACATTTATCATTGTTAGAGTTGAGGCACATCTTGTATTTCTTAGCATATGGTTAAGGGTTCTTGTGATACATGAAGTAGCTGAAGTATTGAAAGGTTGAATATCAAAAAGGGTTTTATGTCTAGTTCATGTGAGGGTTATTATATTGATTCACGATAACAAATACTCATTTGACACATGACTAGAAATAGATATAGAGTCCTTGGGTAAAGGTTATGAATGAGGATGCCTGCACAGGGTATAGTTACATTCTGGATACAGTGACAGGTTGCAGATCTATGTGAAAGAGGTTGCAGAGGGTCAGAAGTTTTTAGAAGAAAGAAAAACCTAGTTCTCAGAAGGCATACGCAGGATGCATAACAGATAGGTCGCGTACATATGTATGTTGTTGTATAGATAGGTTGCATACATACATTTGTTGTAGAACTACAAGTCATGTATCTGGTGTATTTATTTGATACATGCCCAGTTCATGTATAGGTTGATTGCAGGGCAGTAGTACAGGTTGGTTGAAGGTCAGTGGTACATGTTGGTATAGTTTTACGGTGGTATATCTCACAGTGATAGTGTGACAGTGGTTCCATCATTCTACTTCTACGTCAGGGAGGTTGGACAAGAAAATGACAAGTGGTTGTAGTCAGAGAACATATGGGGTTGTAGCCTCCTTCTGGTTGTAGCCAGAGAATTGGGGAGTTGGAGCTTTCCTCAGGTTGTAGCCTGAGAAACTAAGTGGTTGGAGCCTCCTTCCAGTTGCACCTAGAAAACAAAGGAAGTTGATGCTTCCAATGAATGTAACTCTTAAATACATATAAGAAAAACCATTCAGTGGTTTTCTCCCGCTTGGGGTTTCCATGTAAAAACATTGGCGTATTGTGTATGTGTATGATTGCTCATTTGTTCATTGCTTATTTACTCTGCAATTATTGAATGATAATGCTACATTGATTATAAAGAAATATTAAACTTGCATATTATGGTTAAAAAGGATTATATTTCTCTATTATTGATTCACCACCAACCCCCCCCCACTCTCAATAATCCAATACCAACTACCAACAACAAGAATCCATCAGACCATCCTTTCCATAGATCCAACATGTACATTTCCAACAACTTTTGATCATGAATTCATACATAAATCGATACAGGTAGAGTGAGGTAAATAAGTTTTTCAATTTGATTTGTTTTATCAAAACATGGGGAAACTAAGGAAGAACAACTTGATATTTGTTTTTTCAAATAATTTTTCCTTCATGTTTCCTCATTTCAGTCCTAATTTCATATAGGTAACCCGCATACATGCATAATGTCTATCTAAAAATTTCCCTACACATTCTTATCCTATAAAACTATTACCACATCCTTCATTAATAGTGTGATTAAGAGATATCCAAAGATATCCTTTATACTTAGATCTGAATATCATTAAACAAGAATCCAATAAAGAAAGTACAAGGCTCATATGATATTAATGTTATTACATATGTGAAACCAAAAACAATTCCTTTGACATATTTTCATTTGCAGAAGAAGACCCTCAAAAGGTTAAAGGCTAAACTACAACAATTAGAGCTATTGAACATGTATATAAAGAAATTTTTGGGATCACAATTTTTTCTTTAAAAATTTTGGTAGCTCAAACATTTGGTTGGATAGGAACATGCAAATACTTAGGTGTGGGGGAGATGATATAAGATATTGGATCCTCCTTTTGAATAATTTTTACACTGCTAATCATCTTACTTTAACTGTTTAATCCATCCTTTCTTTCCTTTATCATTACATCTCTTGCTACATATTCATGGTATTAACTCTTCAGAACAATTTGAGATGTTAAGTTGTTTATATTTTTAATTTCCCTACTTTTGGTAAGAAAATTAGATTGAAAACTTGTTTATCTATCGCTTGTTGTTCTTGTAGCTGAATTTTTTGTAGTATCATTTCTATTATGTAGAAGATTTTATGTTATGAAGAGAAGTCCAAGTTTCAAGGTTCTAGCAAAACAATAGACTTTCAAGCATTTCAATGTTCCAACTTTTTTTATTTTCAACAAACAGATTTCTTTTTCATATAAGATTGTAGAAAATCAGTTTTTGCAACATCCAGTGAAATAGATTTTTCTTTTCCAGATTTAAAAATTCAGATATTTTAAAATATTTTAGATAGTATTCTCATAAATAAATTCAATAGCAGTTTCCAAAATGATCAAGCTTTGAATTTTGTTTGGTTCTTCATAGTTTCATTAATGCAACATTCTAGATTTACTTCAAATCAGAAATTTGCAGACGATTTCAGTTTAAAATCAAAGTTTACTAATCAAACAGATCTACAAAACAAGTTGATTTCTGCAGTTTGCAGACTTTTCTTTAGTTGTAGTGACTTTCAATAGCTATCAGAAGTCTCCTATACCTACTCTTGAAATTGTTACATATTAACCTATTTTTTAACCTAGCATGCAACACAATATTAGCATGATTACGAATTTCATGCATTTTTGTCATGAAATTCGTCAGAATTCTTCATTTCTTCATCAACATCGGCCATCTTTGGAACTTCATCAACCATCAATGATTTCATATCTTCATCAACAATTCCAAAAAAATTTAGCATCAATAGTGGTAGCAATCAAAGGTACATAATCAATTTTAAATCCTACTCTTGTTCTTGTAGAAAAGAAGAAAAACTTTAGATCAAAGCATACTTTGCCATATGAAGATCTCTATATCAACATAGCACCTGCAGTATTTTTTTTAGATTTTCAGTGATTCAATTGAATTTCGGTAGCTATTGAAATTCCTCTATAAAGTATTGTAACAGCTAGATTTCTTGTAGCAAACTATTTTCAAGGACGAGCTTTGCATGTCATTTGCACGTAGATGAGGTTGAATTAAGAAATTATGAGACATGGGTTTTGAGGATAATATAAAAATTTGAATAATAGTTGGGCGAAATTTTCAAAAATTGCACAATAAGGGATGTGCGGGCATGTTTTCAAGGATGGATCCTATGTCATTTCCGTATTTTTTGTAGCGGCTATTTTCAAAACCATTCATCGATTCACATTGTTACGCCTAGTACGGACACAATCTGGCATATGGGTTTTAATTAGATTGGTTTTTTTATGCTTTTGTGTTAATCAAACCATCACAATTCTCAACAATAATATTGGGGCTCTCCGGTCAAAGTTTCGGTCAACACTCCTTACACCTAGGTTCCAACATTTTCAAAATTTGCACAAGTTTCCAAGCATGAATAAAGATCAAATTTTTATTAGCATTTCCTTAGCAGTATCATTACTCCTTTGTCATCCTTAGTATTGTCCATCGGCTTCAATTATTGTCAGTAGCATTAATTTCTTTAGCATTCCAAAGATATTTATTTCTTTAGTTACAAGAACTGCATAGTGGTTACAGGAACTACAAAGCGGTGACAGGAAAGCTTGTAGATGCAATTTTTCATATGAGTCGGGATGAAAAAAACCATGAATTTTCAGTAGTTTAGTGTCCCAGATGCATTTTTCCACTAGGACTTCATTCCATTCAATATTTGATCAAGTTTTCATAGTTCTAGCATTCACATTATCACATCTTTTCTTCAATAGCATCACTTACATTTATTGACATGATTATTTTGGATGATCTTCGAAGCTCTTGTTCTTGCAAAACAACTCATATTGAGCTCATTTATATCATGTTCTCTTCTCCATTTCTCCTGCTTCAGCACACATTAGCAGTCCAAGTCTTCCAAAGGTAAACTTGAGGTCAAATCAACATAAGTTTCTTGATTTATTAAAAGTTTAGGAAAGTTTCATAAAATACCAATGTTGATGGATTTAATTGTCTAATTTAAACATCCAATGCCTTAATTGTCAACCCGGGGTATGTCTTTTTATTTCAAATTTATCGTGCAAGGTATGTGCAGGAACAATTTTCATTTGACATTGATTATTCATTGGAATGAAAACTTAAGCAAGAAACACACTCATTCTTAGAGAATTAAACACACGTTGTAGACTATATCACACTTATTCAAATGAAGCACACTTGTTGAAAGTAAAACACTCTTGTTGAATTGGAAATCACACTTTACACTTGCTTTAAATTAAAACACACTCGCACTACTTCGAATTAAAAACACTCTGTTGAAATGAAATCACACTTGCATAAATGATCAAACCTCACTCTTGCATAAATGAAACAAATCCACACTTGCATAAATGAAAAGAACTCCTTGCAAATTGAATTAAGAAACTAAAAGAATGAAAACAATGTTGGGAATAAAACACACTTGCTTGAATGTAAATACTATGCACACTTGTTGTGAATGAAATCACACTATTGAAATTAAACACTCTGCATACTGCATAAACAACAACACTCTGAAAATGAAACACTCAACACACTTGCTCTGGAAATTGAACACTTGCTTTGGAAACGAAATAAACTGCACTTGCTGGGAAATGAAATGGACTCACTCCTTGCAAAATTAAATCACCCAACTTGAAAGAAAACAAACTGTACTGAAACATAGTAGATCTATGGTTCAACCAATGTTCTCAACCCAAAGGAATCTCCTACTAGATAACTAAATAACATAAACAAGTAAATTGAATCTAATCAAAAATATTGAAATGATATAATTGAGTAACAACAATCTTGGCAATCTTAATGAAGTAACATCAAACTTAGTCCTACATAAAAATACTCACAACCCAATATAAGTAACAACAATATTTAAATGAATGAAACTCAATAACAACGATCTTGAAATAAACAACACACAAACTATGAGCAACAAACTAATAAAATAACTCTACTTACTATATAGAAACAATGATCCTTGTTTAAGGAGGGGGGCCTTCCTCCTTAAAAACAAGGTGTTGGTAAGAAAACTCATAGGTTGCAAATCAACTCATCACGTCATAGATCCAATCCAAGAGCTCGCTAATCCTTTATTAATCAAAACTCAGAAAGTACAAAAGAGGTTCTCATATGATCAAATTACTAACTAATAATTACTAAATAATGATTGATTCCTCCCCCTCTTAGTCTTATTTATACATAAAAATTAGTTGGGGAAGGATAGAACCAAATCCCCAACCCTAAAAAATGAATTTTACATCTTCGAAGAAAATCACAAAATCTGTGTTTTACATCAATTTGGGAAAATTCATGATAAAGAACCACCCATATCTCTCAAACCGTAGCTCATTTTGGAAACGACCCATAGTTCACTCAATTTGTTGTGCTACAGACAAAACCCATGTCTTAGATGTTTTTGATTCATCTTTATCTGCTTGTAAATCAAGGTGGAAGTTGGTTGTTTCAAAACCATTGCTAATTTTGGTCCATACCCTTATCTCATGTTGAGGGCCCACATGTGTGAGCTAGGTAAGGTTTGATCCACCCAAAACCATGTCTTTGATCTTAGGAACAAAACTTGTATTTTTTATTTCCATGTGTAGGTGCGCTGGTATGACAACCTTGGAGGATGCCATCATGAGTGTTGTTACTATTGCTACAGAAAATTGCTTCATAAACTGTCATCCGTAAAAATCAAGTATGATAATATTTAATCTATTAAAAGGAAGGAAAATGAGCATTACTTAACCATTAAATCGTAAATAAGTATGACATGGTGTTTTACGAGAAATTATGGTAAATGGAGTGATAAATGAGCAGTAAGATGAAGTAAAAGGAATGAAATGGATGTTTGTAAGTGTTAATAATGGTGACAAATCAGCGACCCAACAACCATTATTGTTATTCCATTTACTTTTTCCTTCAAACCACTATTTCCATCCCCATATATGTTTCACCTTTTTACATAATCTTTCCATTTGTGATAGCATCCATTGGTTACACTCAGTTGTAAAAAGTCAAATATTTACTTTCTTTTGGAAAAGTAAATGAGGTAGTTCTTGTGGATTATAGCAGAAATCAAAAGTAGTGTTAAAAGAACTCTACCCCGTTGCTCTCTTACACATAAATTTCAGTAAAAACTATTGCAAGGGATAAAAGCATCACATTCTTCCATTGACTACATATACATAAATGATAAAAGCAAATCTAGTCGTGAAAAATGTAAAAAAATAGAGTTGCAAATATGACTTATGTGCCACAAAATACACACATATGAATGATGAGTATACCAGAAAAAGGACCACGTGTCAAGTACTTACCTTGTTTGCATGAGGACATGAAAACCCCTAGGCATGGGGGAGATGTTGGGTCATTGTTTTGTCACCATTATCATCGTATATACTCATCCTTTTGGTCGAATTGCCTCATTCACTCACTCATTGATCACTTCATTTACCATGATTTCCCATAAAAACATCATTATACATCCCCTTATGCTTTAGTGGTTGAATAATTTCAATTTTCCTGCATTTTTAATAGATTGAATACTATTGTGTTTGATTTTTACTAATCACAGTAATTTCCAAACATTCTTATAATCAAAGGGCAGTTTCCTGTAATGAAATCCAAGGTTGTCATACTTTCACAACTCTAGGGGGGATTCTGAGAGATGTGATTTGTCACTAGGAACCTCAACATGATTTTGTGTTGTTCAGTTTGCACCCAAGTCACACATGTGATCCTCTGGCTCTTGGTCAAAGATCTGGTCAAATTTAGCAACAGTTTCTAGAAAGAAATATTCATATGTGATTTATGGATTGATAAAGGCAAATCTCAAAAATCAGGGACATCAGTTTTGTGAAGAACGAGCCCATTTAGGTGAATCTCAAGTAGATTTCTCAAAAATTGAAATATCTAGAAGATATGGGCGATTTTATAAAGAGGATTTTTCCAGATATGTTGTTGCAGTTGGTTTGAGGATCCATGGGTTTTGGATCTCCAAGATCCCATTTTGTAATGTATAAATATCATTCATATGAACCTCCAACAACACATTGGATATGATATCGAATTGTTTTACTTATGTATTATTGATCTAAGATTGATATAATAACTCTAATTACTGTTAATCATATGTGTTGTGTGTTTTAATTGCTTAAGCCTGGTTCATAGTTTTCTCTAGCAGCATTCATCGAGCTAAGAGGGCCCTCTAAGTGAGGAGTGTATTGCTTATGTTTCTATTATTTTCATTTCAATTTCTCATTTGTGTGTATTTTATTTCTATTCTTTCATTTATGCACTTTGTTTATGATTTATGTTTACAACACACAGGAATATTGATGCACATAAATTGTTAATTGAACAAAGATTGTTACTTCGGTTGCAAAAATCCTATGATTGTTTTATAGCTAATGATGCAGTAGGTTAATGATTTCAAGTGTTTAGAATCATTCCTGTTATTTTTCATTAAATATGTTTCTTTAAATTTACATCTACTCTGTTTTTTGTAGCTAAACAAAAACTATGTTTTTTGTAGCTAAGCAAAAACTTTGTTTCTCCAGTTGAATAGTAACAAAATTGATTTTTCATATTAATAATTTAGACAAAGGTTAGAAGCTAAGACCTACATATATTTTGCATCCACTTCATCAGTTTATGAACCCCAGGTTGATGATTTAATGTATCAGATTTCACCTAATTGAATTGAATGACAATGCTTAGTCTTCAGAAAATACACTCCTAAGAAAATTTAAGAAATCAATCAATGATATGAAACTTTTTTAATGTCTATATAATCATTATCGAACTTCCCATATTCTCATATTTCATGCCCCAAGTAAAAAACTTATAGTCAGATAGTTGGATTGGGTTGATGAACAATTGGTTTGGATTGTTGGTTGTCATTGATGTCAACCCTTAGAGAGTGATATTGTATATTTATGTCAACCCTTAGAGACTGATGTAAACCCTTGGAGAAGTCTGGTAGCAAATTCTTGTAGCCCCAAAAATATGGTTAAGGGGCTTAAGTTTGTTTATGTATAATGGTATGAAGATTAATATATTTGCAGGTAAGACTATTCTAGATGGATAGTACATGTCATGCAATTTCCAGTGATATGTGGAACATCACATAACTCCTCACGAATAGAGATTTATGGCCTTGCGAAGTTGGAGAACCCTCATTAGTTATCTAGAAGGTCAAAAACGTCAATTATTCTAGAAGCTCCTAGAAGAAGAGCATTAGTAAAATTGAGGTAACTAGGAGTTAATCATGGGTATAGTTGTTGCATTAAGAAAATAATTAAAAATAAATTAGTTGCAACAAGAAGTTGTGAGTTTGGTAATTATGGTAAAGTAGTTGTGATGAGAAGATTGAATAGTAAAAGGGGTTAACCAATAAATAAGTTAAACAATAAAGTAGTTGCAACAAGAAGTTAGTTAAGAGAAAAGAAGTTATGAATTGACTAATTATATAAAAGTTAGTTGCAACAAGAAGTTGTGAGTAAAGAGAAATTATTTAAATAATAAAGTGGTTGTGACAAGAAGTGGTAAGTTTACTATTTATGGATAAGTCTAAGTGGTTGCAAAAGTAATTAATTAAATAATAAAGTTAGTTGCAACTAGAAGTGGAGAACTTACTATTTGTGGATAAAAAGGTTGTAAGTGGACAAGTGGTTAGAAGTGGSTTATCCCTAAAAGAAGGAAGTTGGATAAAKTTGGTTAGAAGATAACTTMTTGAGGARGCTACTTGGAGAGTATAAATAAGAGAGCAKGGGTCTCCTATTAGCACCTATTGAATATCATTAAATATCTATTTTGTGAAAGGTTATTTGGGCAGGTATTATTGATACAGGAAAATTGCGGTAGAAAAAGTGAAACTGAAAAATCGCGGCAAAGGAGGTGCGATAGAAAAACCATGGCAGAAAAAGTGCGGCAGAAAAATCGTGGCAGAAAAAGTGTGACAAAAAAGGTGTGGTAGAAAAATCGCAGCCGAAAAAGTGCGGCAAAAAAATTGCAACAGAAAAATCGCGGCAGAAAAAGTGCGGCAGCAAAATCATGGCAGAAAAATAACGGCAGCAAAACCATGGAAACAGAACGCTACAAGAAGGAAAATTTTGGTTTTCATATGTGTACTGTTGAATCTATGAATCCGATTAAGGGTTTGCCTTGTAAATCTATTGGATGTCCTCTTGGAAGTTTGGGCCTTGTTGTAGAGTTGATCTAAGGCAGATCTACTAAAGTTTAGTATTGGTTCATGTTTGAGGGATTTTGGTTGAGGTATGTTGTTGAAGTTATTGGTACAGATAGAGGTTGTATAACAGTGAGATTGTGGCATATGGTTGATGTGAGGGTTTATGATATTTGATTTATGGAGAGTGTGGTGTATAGTTAGAGGTATCTTGTTGGTTATTGTAATGTTCATAACTTGGCTAGTCTAGGAAACACTGCTAAACTATCAAATCCATTGTCTAATCTGATACTCTGGGGGTTTCTGGATACGTTTGATTTAATTTTTTAACATGTTTGGTGATTTTAGCATTTATCTTCCATTCAATTAATTTTTAAGCAGAATATATGATGCATAAAGAATAAGTAACAAACACCATCTCATTCATATGTATTATGAGGGAAAATAGTAGGAAATACAATAATATATTGAAAGCATATGAAATCATCAGCTAGATCTCATGGATCGTCACTAGAATACAAGAAACTAATATAAAATACTTGTGATCGGATGATGAAGGCAGATCTACGCATGCACAGATACATTGACAAAAAGATGTAGTTCTGGAAACTCACTGCAACTGATGCAAGTCTGGAAAACTCGCCTTGATGGCTATACTCATCAGAATCTCTTGGAAATTGTCCCAAAAAGAGCACCCTGGCCTCTAGTCTACTACAGATGATTGACGAACTGAAGATCAGATGCCAGAAGCTCTTGATGTCATCCCCTGGGGGGTTGCGCACCTCCTGGGCTCAATGAGTGCGCCCTAATGATTCCACTAACAGAATCTGCTACTATATGGCTCGAAATGTGTTCCCTAACCAATGATAAACTAGATCGGGAGGGTTTCCTTGGATCTGATCTAAAACTCCCTCTGGAATCCCAAATGCCCCTCCTCGAGAGTTACGCACTATATGGTTGTTTTTTGCGCTCTGAGAGATTCCACCGTCAGAATATGATGAATGGTGACTCAAAAGATGTGCCCTAGCAAGTCCTCAACTGGGTTGGAAGGAATCTGCAAGATAATCTCTGGCCTCATGCAACTACACCAAACCCTCTCTAACCCTTGCAGCCTCACCGGTTGAGTTGTGAAAACACTACAAACTGGATACTTTTGAATAACACGGTAAAATACATGGATTGTATCTCCAATAGGCTAGGGTGTGTCTCTCAACACCGAAACCGATCAATGGTGGTGGTTTCCTCTAGAAATCCACAAAACAACAAAAGGTCAATCCTCCTCCTCTGGAAATTCTCTGAACATCAAATCATAACATAATAATGAATTAGGTTGATTTACCCTTCCTTTATAGCTTCCTGAAACCCTAATTTGTTGTTGACCTTTTTCCTCCAAGTGACTTTTACTTTATTTTATTATTCTTTGATTAAGTCGCTTAATTAATTAATTAATTAACCATTTTACCTTTAAAAAATGATTTATCCATCCTTATGGCTTCTCCGGCCACTGAAAGTCACTAATCATCATCTTATCCTATAATGCTCTTCCTCCTGATTCTGATGAGCTATTACACTAAGAGGTTTCTCCAAGTAATATGCCCATTATGACCTTCTTAGTGAATTTAATTAAGATATGACCCATAGTAACTCAAAATTACGGAAATAGTCAAAATGCAACAGAACCAAAGCCAAGTTATGTGGAATGGATCCCGATGATGAACGATGCAAGTCGGGCCCAACAAAACCCCTCAATATCTCTCGAACTCTCTGTCACCCCTATCTGGCTACATTGGTATGCATAACACTCTATAATGTAATAATGTCCAAAAATGGGGACATTATAGTTATCTTGGTATATGTTATTGGTATATGGTAGAGGTATATGATTGGGTACATGGATGAGATACATACTTGAGGTACATGGTGATCTTGATACATCTTATTGAGGCATAGTTTGGTTTGTTGTTGATAAATGATTGGTACATGTTGTTGGTTATCTTAGTATAGTGTTGATGTACATAGTTGATGTACATAATTGATGTGCATTGTTGGCACATGGATTGAGTGATATTCTTGTGATATTGGGCATGAGATCTATGTTATCAGATCTGATATATTGAGGAGAGTATTGGTACAGGTTGTTGATGTATTTGGTATATGTTGGTACAGGTTGATTATATGTTATTGGTATAGATTGATATAGGTTGTTGGTACAGGTTGATTATATGTTATTGGTATAGATTGATACAGGTTGTTGGTACAGGTTGTGACATGCTGTTGGAACAGATTGGTACAGGTTTACAATGATATATCTCCAGTGACAGTGTGGCAATGGTTTCATCATGCATTTGACACTTATATTTTAGGGCAGACAAACGGAGCAAGGATAGGTGGTTGTAGCCATCTTCTGGTTGTAGCCAGAGAACATAGGGGGTTGTAGCCTCCTTCTAGTTGTAGCTAGAGAATTGGGGAGTTGGAGCTTCCCTCAAGTTGTAGCCTGAAAATATAGGGGGTTGGAGTAGTTGGAGATGGAGAATTGGAAGTTGGTGCTTCCTTGAATGTAATTATTAAATACATATAAGAAAAGAATTATGTGGTTTTCTCCCGCATTGAGTTTCTACGTAAAATACTGGTGTACTTTGTATTGTGTGGATGTGTCTATTATTGGTTATTATGCACTTTTAGATGTTAATGTTATATGATGCAATAACATATTAGTGATGAACTGATGAACAATGTTGAATAACTTAAAGGAATATAAATTGTGATTAAAAAGATTAATAAGTGATATAATTGTTCATTATTAATTCACCCCCTCTAATTAATCTAACATATATTACAATTTAATATTAAAACTTCCATACAAAATCTATCTCTCAAATTAGCCAAATACACTTTAATCCTTCAATAAGTATCCTTAATGTAAAATAATCATATTGAATATGTTATTTTATATCATGTGCCATTTTATATCTTCATATTTATCAATATGTCCCTTACCCTTAGTTATAAGATATATATCTATGAAAGTGGCTTGCCTTGTTTTGTCACTTTTTGGCATTATGAACTCTTTTACAAAAATGCACTCCTAACACAACATATGATTCAAATTAATGAAACAAATCATAGGAATGTAATGTATTAATATATTGGACTTAAAAATGTAACCATATTTCATGTTCCTATCCACAAAGTTCTTCTTATTGTTACAAATTAAAGAAAAGGCTTATAGAAACATCATTGTCAAAACTATCTTCCATGGCTTTGAAAAATGCTCTCCAAAGCCCTGTGTAATGAAAGTCTTCAACGATATCTTTATTTGAAAAATATAGACATGTCAAAATGGCATTTTGGCCCTATGTAAGCAAAGTCTTTAACGATATCTCTATTTGAAATATATAGACAGGTCAAAATGGCATTTTGGTTGCTTTGTCCTATTTTTTCCATCTTCAATAAAATGCACTTCCAAAACACATTAGAGTTTTAAAATATTATTTTAAAGTTTCTTAATGTTCCTTATAATATTCTTGATCTTTCCACGTGTATTTTATCTCAATTTCCAAAAACTCTTTGTTGTGCAAAAATACCATAAAATCACCGAGTGTTAATCAAGCTTGCGTGATTTAGGAATTGCACACATGCCATACAAAATTTCATGATAAATGCAAACCAAACTTTTTAGGTTGGACCATCTCAATACCCAAATGTTATATTTTCCAAAAATACTTCATGGTGGAAGATGTAGGTTTACTGAAAAGGCACTTTAATGATTTCAGTTATTTTAATGCCATGCACAATATTACACATTTTAACAAAAAGCCATGCCTAGTCCTACTCAAGAATCCAAATATTGATCTAAAAGTTTTTAAGTGTTATCTTGATCATGTCTAAGCCTTCCTCATTGTTACATTTTCAAAATAAACCATATGATTCTCTTCCATCGCTCAATTTATCAAAACTAGCTATTTAGACAAACATTGTTACATTTTCAAAATGAACCATATGATTCTCTTCCATCACTCAATTTATCAAAACTAGCTATTTAGACAAAACTGCAAAATAACCTAAAAGGGCTTGGGAAAATGTATACAAGGGATATTAAAATGGCTTGGGAAAATGCATGCAAGGGATATTAAAATGCATTTATGATAATATATAAAGTATGGGTATAAATTATTTCATGATAATATATAAAGTATGGGTATAAATTATTTCATGTTGATCATATGTGAATATACTCCTATTTTCCAACCTTATTTTCCTCTTAGAGTTATTCACCTCACAAAATGGCTTTTAGCCCATTTTATCACTTTTCTAATGCATTCACAAAAATGCATGTTAGTGTTAAATTCCTTCTCCAAATGAACCTATATCAAATGAAGCTACATGATTACATGGATATCCTTATATTCATATCATAGGTTAGCTCAATTGGTTGAAGATCCACCTATCGTGTGTTGTTAATAAGGAGGTCAAAAATCACAGGTTCGAATTCGGTCACGTCCCTTAGGGTTACTAACCATTATTATCGTCTGCGGTCAAATCATTCTCCATATATATATTTCATAAATGATGATCTAAAAGTGCTTCGAAAATCGTCTATCTTAGGAATAATGCTTCATAACACTAAAAAATGGGGCTATAGTCATTAAAATGACCACCAATGCTACTAGGGAGTTATACAAATTATCAAATTTAGAATGGGAGGTCCTTTCAACTCAATCAATTGTGTGGAAATCTTATGTTCATAAATTATGACATATAAGGAAACATTCTTCAATTCTTCTTCCTTTGGAGAAGATTTTGGATTTTGTTAATACTTGAAGTTAAAAGGCCATAAAATTTTACCATGTCATTTTAGGGGCTAATTGAATTGACTACCAATATGTTACACCTTATTCCTTTTTTTATCATTAGAGTTTTTTTCAATTTTCTAAAAAAGATGAAAAACAAAAATAATAGAAAAAATAAAAAATTGAAAGAAAGTGGGAAGAGATAGAGACATATTTTAATCCATGAATCCGGGAAACATATCATGTTGCCCTAAAATAGAGCATCTACATCAAGTCACCTACCTTCACCACACAATTCCTTCACCATGGTCCCTTAGTTTGGTCAACCCCATTCGCTTATCTATACTCTATCACCTAATTGTCACTACTCCAACTTTGGTTGAGTCAGTTGTCTTTGGTTCTCTAGTTGTGGTCACTACCCAAGTCCATTCTCATATTTTGTATGTTTCAAGGGAAGCCTAGTGTCACTTCTATGTTTCAACCTTCGTGGTGTCAATTCTTAGTCTCAATATCTTATCAATATATTTTCTATCTCCTTTTTGTTGAATGGATTCCCTCATTTCCTTTCTCCCAATGGGTTTTCCCCTATTGACCACAATGCATCATTCTCTAGGGAATGTCAGCCTTGAGTCTAAGTGCCTCGACGTACATTTTCATCTATGGAGATCTACCTCATATATGATAGTTCTTTTCACCATTGAGTTTTAAATGGGTTTTTCCTTCTAGTGTTCAACTCGATCATGCATATTCACATCAAGGATCATACTCGTGCATTAGCACCCCTCCTCTTCATCATTGGACCACCACACATCTAACATAGATGATCATCATTAAATTTTTACTAGATGGTTTCTCTCATAATCAACCCTGAATCATTATCCCATCATGGATATTTGTTACTAAGATTGATTATGTTATAGATTCTAGATTGCAATGTTTTCATACATGTGTAGCTCCTATTCAACTAATCATTGAACTCATACTTACCAATTTTCCAAGTTATGGGTTTTCTCTATTGTTGACGGGATGTTTCCCCCGTGACTTTGGGTCAAGTCACAACAGATCAAGACCGGATCCAAAAGATTGAAATCTTCTCTCACAAACAAATATGCAAACTAAAAAATAACTACTTTTCACTAGGAGAGAGTAGGGAAAGAGAGAAGGAGAAAGTGTGCACCTTAAACCCTTCGTTCGATGTCGATCCCTTCTCCTGCTTTTAGAATTGCTC
>JASDQU010241676.1:15063-43812 GCA_032191745.1 Picea mariana | reverse complement strand
TCCTTCACCATGGTCCCTTAGTTTGGTCAACCCCATTCGCTTATCTATACTCTATCACCTAATTGTCACTACTCCAACTTTGGTTGAGTCAGTTGTCTTTGGTTCTCTAGTTGTGGTCACTACCCAAGTCCATTCTCATATTTTGTATGTTTCAAGGGAAGCCTAGTGTCACTTCTATGTTTCAACCTTCGTGGTGTCAATTCTTAGTCTCAATATCTTATCAATATATTTTCTATCTCCTTTTTGTTGAATGGATTCCCTCATTTCCTTTCTCCCAATGGGTTTTCCCCTATTGACCACAATGCATCATTCTCTAGGGAATGTCAGCCTTGAGTCTAAGTGCCTCGACGTACATTTTCATCTATGGAGATCTACCTCATATATGATAGTTCTTTTCACCATTGAGTTTTAAATGGGTTTTTCCTTCTAGTGTTCAACTCGATCATGCATATTCACATCAAGGATCATACTCGTGCATTAGCACCCCTCCTCTTCATCATTGGACCACCACACATCTAACATAGATGATCATCATTAAATTTTTACTAGATGGTTTCTCTCATAATCAACCCTGAATCATTATCCCATCATGGATATTTGTTACTAAGATTGATTATGTTATAGATTCTAGATTGCAATGTTTTCATACATGTGTAGCTCCTATTCAACTAATCATTGAACTCATACTTACCAATTTTCCAAGTTATGGGTTTTCTCTATTGTTGACGGGATGTTTCCCCCGTGACTTTGGGTCAAGTCACAACAGATCAAGACCGGATCCAAAAGATTGAAATCTTCTCTCACAAACAAATATGCAAACTAAAAAATAACTACTTTTCACTAGGAGAGAGTAGGGAAAGAGAGAAGGAGAAAGTGTGCACCTTAAACCCTTCGTTCGATGTCGATCCCTTCTCCTGCTTTTAGAATTGCTCTTGACCTTTGCCGAAACAAACCTGCAAAATGAAATCAAGACAAATGTTGCATCGAGGTAGTTACGTAATCAAGTAGCACATATATCATGTGTTATATCCAAAGCAAGTATGAAAAGTTATAACATACAATATTGCAATGAACACAAAATTGGAGGGAAAGAAAAATCTTCTATTGACACCAAATATCAAAGTTAGTTACAACCTGACTCGCTTCTGGAACTACTTCGGAGCCAAACGCCCAGGTTCCTTCATAGATCCTTCAAGCATCTACTCAGGTATGAGGCTCTTCCTTGAATATCCCAATAAGGATAAGGAGACACCTTATGACTATATAAGAAGGAAGAAACACTAGAAATGAGTTTCCAAGTTGGGTGATCATACTCAGAGGATAAAAGGAATAGGGAAGCTTGCTAGATTTCAACACCATAACCTTGCACCAAAATACTTGTCCTCATTCTATCCCTCAATGATGATTTTATATCTTCCCCAAGGGGTTAGGTAAGTTGGAATCCATTTTGTATGGGAATGGGGACATTGGGAAACGAGCCCCATCGAAAACTTTGCCCGACAACTCGAAATTATTTTTTTTTTCATTATTTTTTAGGGCATCTGCGGGTTTTACACTGACAAGTCGCAAATGTCTACGCTTTGCATCAAACGAGACCGCAGATATGTGCAAAAGACATGTTTTTTAGATGATTTACGTGAGGCAAGTTGGGAATTTGTCTAACAAGCCAATGGAAAGAGTTAGGCCATGGCACAAATGCATAGGTGTGGCATTTTGTGCTATAACATGTATTCTAGATTCTATACCCATTTTGGATGTTAACACTTAAGTGATTCCAAGAGATGCATCACGGTATCATTACTTGGCCATTATCATGTTTTTTTATTGTTTTAGTTGTATTTTACTTGGACCTTTATCACAAATCCACAATTTTATTAAAACTATATTTTAACAATCATACGATCATGGATATTCCCAACTTACATATAAAAGAAAGACTATCATTGACAACCTTAAATTTTATTTGCAAGTGGTTCCCCTCTTATTTCTAATGGGTGACCTCCCCTTTTGGCTCCCTTATTATCACTTTATATACATAAAAAATGAGGTTTTTTTTTTTTCATCATAGGTTACCCTTCTTCCCTCATACATCAAGGTGAATATGTCAACGCATCGTTTTCATCACCTAGTGAAAATTTGTTTGACTCCTAAAGACATCACTATGTGCTCTATAAACACAAAAAAGTGTTGAAATTGAGTTAAAACTTTGGAAAAATATAAATACTATTGATTTTATTATCCGTGTACTTTTCACTTTGAAAGTGTCATTAGTATGCTCTTATTAGGATCAAAATCAAGTCCCTTGGACGTAGTCAAGCTTGATCCAAGAGCACGTGCTCGACATACACAAGGTTGATAAATTAAATTTTGATCACTAGGGGTGAGTAAACTTGCAAATATTTCAAGATTCATCAAGTATTGGATGAAATTAATCCTACGAAGAACCGAAAGGCCTAAAAATGTCTTATTCACATGGGGTTCATATATTTTGGTGGATAGCTAAATTTATACTTCTAGTTCTCATATTAAGTACATGTGTCATGCTTTGTTGGAGAAGAAAGTGTCCTTAGAGAGCACAAGAGAGGAAATAATAAAAATGTCTAGATAGTGGAAGCCACTTCATCACATGCATAAGGTAATTGTATCTATTGTAACATTGTATTATTAATAAAATATATTTCTTCCCCTAAATTTATTGCATTATTATTCATATTGGTTTCATGCTTATGATTATGCTTCATTGAATTATTTATATATTTAGGGCATTTCTCTTTCAAGTAAGTGGAAGTTATGGTTTATATCATTTTGAAATGAACAAAGGATTTATTTGGATGTGTATGTGTAGGATTATTTTTTGATACCATCGCATCGCAACTATGTATTATGTATTCTCCTCTTAATCCTCCAACTCAATTGTCGATAATTTGAACGCTTTTTTAGGAGTGATTCTAGGTTTTTTTCTTTCTTCTTCTAAAAACTATAGTTCTTAAATTGGGTTTAACATAATAATTTGTTTATTGTCCTCTTATTCCTCTAACTCAATTGTCGACAATTTGAACGCTTTTTTAGGAGTGACTCTAGGTTCTTTTCTTTATTCTTCTAAAAACTATAGTTCTTAGATTGAGTTTAACATAATAATTTGTTTATTTTTGAAATGGGTAGATTAGACCATATTTTATGTTTATGTAGTGAACCAATCCACTAGTGAGGTTTTAATTAGCCACCCTATGATAAATTGTCCAATACATATTGACAAAGATATTTCAGTTCAAAGATATGATATTTTTCATTTAAGTTTTGCATGGTCACGATTGTTAAGTTTCTAGAATATATTTCTATTAGTTATATGGCCAATTACATTTAAACAAATGTCATTATAAAGTAGATTTTTTTTTATGCCATTTATGATTTAGTTCCATAATATATATTTTGGATATTGTTATGAAATTTATAACCATTTTAAAGTTGTGGTTTTATTCAACCTCGAATCCCTAGTGAGAAAAGGACATCCATTGATTGTAGGCTTCTCTTACTTGTTTTCTTAATCTTAGATTTGATTTATTTGCTTCATGGCTCTACAAAATTCTTCTAGGTACTTTGAAAACTCCAAGGATATGAATGGTACTCAACTCTTGGTATATTAAAAAAACCATAATCATACTATCTGTATTTGCCAAATTTTCATATAAAAATGATGGAAGACATGGTGGCCATGTTCCAAATGACGTTATAAATTCTCAAAAAAACACAAGTCTACATTCAAAAGGATTTCACCTCTATGACATTTTCATCAATGTCCACATCTCTTTTATCTATTAATTATCATCAACATGCTCCAACATCTTCTGTCACATATGAACATCCTCTTACAAATGTCAAGATTTTTGAAAATTTTCATGTGCTACAACAACCTTAAATGCAATCTATCATGTACCTCTTAATTTTGAAGCACATATTTCACTACAATTTCTTCGAGATACTCACATTATTGAGCTACATCAAACCATTCCAATTCTACTACATGATGAGCCCATAATGTGGAAAATAATCCATGTCATCACCTCATGTCCTATTATCTTAAATGGATCCTTTTCTTTTTTTCCATTCGAAGTTTCTCTCACAATCCTCTAGTTATTCACTTGTTTTTCAAACACCTCTGGGTAACACAAGACCTGGGGATTATTTTGTACTTCATTATAAGGGGTGTACCTTCAATTTCAATGGAAACCACGGATTATTTCAGATTTCCTCTACATGAGAAGAAAATTATGAAGCATAGTCCATGTGATGAAATATAATTATTATATTTTATTAAGTATGCATATCTTTATGAATTTTCTTAAAATATTCCTTGTATATTCCTCTTCAGTTAGAATGTTTATTCATCTAAAAGTTTCATTTATATTATTGAAGACAAAATCAATCTCTCTCACATAGAAAGATCCACACACACAAATAAGTGTATATATGTATACATTAAAACAATACCCTCTCTTGTTGTCCTTGAATACTTTCTTCCTTGTGTGCTCTTATATGTGACTATTTGCATGGCTTTTTGTGCATATCACATTAAGTAGAAAGTTTCATGAGAATGATGGACTATTTTAGGAATTTCATCCTACACACTTCTCATGTCATATACCCTATTAATGCATTAAACTCCATTTGAATTGGAGTGTTCATAATTAGGAAGAATTTGAAGAAATAAAGCATCAACTTATTATCAATCTTGTTTCTGACTTACTTGATATTCATCAAGCCTTTAAAATCAACATGGATTCTTTTGGACATGCAATGGATGTAGTTTTCATGTATCATTAAAGACTTCATGGAATATCATTCCAAGGTATTTTAGGTGTTTTCTTAATTATTAAATGTATGGTCACAAAATGTACATTTTGGTTCAAAAAATAAAGTGTTGGAGACATTATTTTTCTTGTAAAAAAATTGTATTTATAATGGCCATAAGCGTCTCAAATTCCCACAAAAATCACAATTGAGAATGCATTCCATGTGAAATGGATTACTTATTTGCAATGGTTCAATATCATGATCAAGTACCAAAAAAACAACTTAAATAAATTTGTAGATTCCTAATGCATCCACCAACAAATTGATTGATAATTTTTAAATAGTTCAAATTTCTAGGTTTAATGTTTTAAAGGAAGACCACATACATTGTCCATAGCTCACACAAATTTATGTAATCCTACAAAATTGTATAATGGCCCTATCAAATGAAGAGTTCCATAATTGATTACTTGACAAAGGACAAAGTTCTCATGTACAAGTTAAGCACATTATTTGTTTTCCTTAAAAAGGTTGCAAATTATAGTTGTTTCACAAGGCTCACCATTCCAAAATCATAGGTTGCAAATTATAGTTGTTTCACAATACTCACCATTCCATCCAAAATCTCTTGATAGAATATCATGGAAAAAAATACAAAAATATTGTTTTTTTTCCAAAGACTTATGCAAATGGTGGCAAAGTTAATAAGTAGTTAGTAGTAGTCATGGATTGACAATTTGGTGCGATGGGATAAGTAGTTATTATTTGAACGGGTATAGCAATGCATTTCCTTGTATCACAACCGATCATCTATGATTGCAATAATATATTTATTAGTTACTTTTGGCAAGAGTTGTGGAGATTGATTAGCAACAAGCTAAAGAGGAGTATTCCCTTCCATCCATAGAAAAATTATTAAGTAGAGGTAGTGAATCATGTCATAGTTCAATGGTTACAAATTTCCAATCACAACATCCAAAGACATAGGATTCCAACATTCCATATATGCAAAGTAGTTCAATCACATAGTACATAGTGTGACAAACACACATTTCACTTTTTGAAGTCTTCCCTTTTGATTTTAGTTGAAGGATGCATTGTCCATTTTGGGAGTTATCCACGATGCAATGAAATAAAAGAGGTTGTTATACATGCAAAATCTATAACGCTTATTGACCACATTTAAAATATTCATGATCAAGTTTGAGAAGTTTTACACAAATGTTGGTATAAGCACAATACTACACATGACCAGCATTGTGATAGATCGCTAATTTCATAAAGGAGACAAAGATTGGATATACCTTTTAAAATCATTTCTTTATAAAAATATAGAAAGACAAAGTAACTCAAAAATAGCCCTTACACCATCACAAGTAGCTTGAATGGAAAACACTCAAGTTGGAGTTACCATCATGTGCATTAATCAAATCTTCATTGTACATTACGTGAAGATATATAAGCAATTGATGTTGGACATCGATGAAAAGAATCTATTGCATTCATTTGTAAACACTCTATCACTAAAGTTAGCCAAAAAAAAATGGATATAGTTGTACAATGCAAAGAGTAAGAAATCATACAAGAAACCCTATTGCAATGATTTGAAAAGATAGAACTATCCAAAACCTGAAAAGATAGAACTTTCCAAAACCTATAACTGGTATAATTTGAAAAAGGCTCAATTTTTTAAAGCTAAAAGGAAGGTTTATGTGGACCAACAGCTACTAAGTAAGGAGGTTTATCCTAAAAGTAAGAGGTTGATTGAGTAAATAACTAGTAAGTCAAGAAGTTCAACCTAAACAATATTCTAAATATGAGGGTGTAGTTTTGGTCCTCCTATCATAGGATCAAATTCACATGGAGCTGGAACGTCAACATGACCTATGAATCCATATTTGTTTCTATTAACTTAGTGTTTGTTGTGGAATTTGGTGATGATTTTCTCTGTTAGTTGGATTTTGTTGTGGGATTAGGTAGTGACTATGTATGTACATTGGGTTTGGCCTGTAGTTGTTGATTTAGGTAGCCCAAGTTTGAACCAATAAATGATTCTGTAATTTTAGAGTGCTAGAAACCCATTATCATGATCACTGTGGTGAAAATTTTAGAGGGGCAATTTGAATTGTTTTATATGGAGTAAAGTTTATATAATTGTTGTATTTCTTTTAGTCAATTGGATTTACTCTTAGTGGTTTGTGCTGAGGGGTGTTTTCTCCTGTTGGAGTTACTTCACACACACCTAGGATTTATTTTTCCTAAGGTTTTTCCTTTTTTATTAGTCATAAATAGTCATTATCCAGTCTCCTATATTTTAGGGGAGAATATTCCACGTGGAGAATATTCTCTTCAATTGACACTTCAGTTTGACTAGTTGAGTTGAGTCTAGATGTTGCATTGGTTTTGTCACCATGCAACATTAGGATCATCACCATGACAATGTGCACTTTCCTTGGGATCATCACTAGAATGGCACATTACCCTTGATTCCTTGATCTAATCCTCACTACACTATCTTCAGTCAGTTAACTAAAGACTGGTTGACTAGTTAACTCAGCTAGGTGGTAGTTCACTCTCGTAATTGCCCGAGAGACTAGACTAGATGGCAGTTCACTCCTGTAAATATTGGTGTGTGTCCATATCACTCTAGACCACCACTATGGCGCATTGTTTCTCCTCTAATGCGCATTCATTGAGTTATACAGAGTATATCATGTGTAAATTATTCATTATTCATTACGGTTAATGAGAATTCTTCTATTCTTTCTCTCCTTCTTCTTCTTTCTCAATTTCTCACTGCAAATGTGTGTAGTATTTTATAGCTAGATCTATTATGTGCAGTTTCAACACATTTACATGGTATCAGAGCCAATGGACTGCTAAGCAAAAGCTACACCAAATTTTTTTACAAGTACAAAATATTGAAGACAACGGAAAAATGGATTTCCAAAAAGAATTCATTCTTACACCTTACAACTACTTTGCATGGAAGGAGAAAATAGTCATACATCTCTGAACCAGAGGATTGTACAGGTTAACCTTGAATACATACATAGAACTGACATCAGCCATAGAAAAATCCAAGTACTTAAATCGAATGGATGAAGCATTCAGAACAATTTGCAGTCTTATTTCTCCCCATCTCCTTTTTCACATATCTTCCTGTAAGACTCCCAATGAAGCCTGGACCACCTAGGAAGGGCTCTTTGGAAAATAGGATGAGATGAGGGGACACATGTTGGAGGTGGAATTTCTCACATTGGATTCAAAAAGATTCGACAATATCCAATATTTCTTTACAAAATTCAAGGATTTACTATCGCAACTCAAAGCTTGTGGGGTTGATAAATCTAAGGAGGAGAAACAAATGGTTCTCACCATTCTCTCCAAAATTGGTCCTTAATTCTTTATGTTCATTTCCACATTCCATTCAGTCAGATTCACCTCCGGAGCCACCTAGAAGATGCCTTCTCTTGAGAAATTTATCAAATCTCTAACACAAGAGCAAACCAAGATCATCAACATGGGAAAAATCAAAGGCCCAAAGGCGCATGCACTTACTGTGCAAGATGGCATCCATCAATATCAGAAATCTAAAGATAAATACAAAAGTAAATCTCATGCACATCCGAAGAAATAAGGGTAATCAAAGCCCTTCACCAATGCCTCTGGATCTAAATGTGGAAAGGGAAGAAAAGGGGAGAAATGAACATACTGTCACAAAGGATTCCATCCAAAATCCACATGCATGCAAAAAACAATAGATCTAATGTCTCAAATACTTCATAAAAACAACCTTGGAGATCACATTCCCGAGGGTGCCAAGAAGAAGAAGCCAGAAGATCAGAATCTCAAGAAAGGCAATTCTAGCGATGCCTTGATTGCCATCAAGTCCTCTCTCGATGCTTGGATCATAGATTCAGGAGAATCACATCACATGGTTGCCTCAAAAGTAGTCTATTCTTCATTGGATGCATGCAAAGGTCCTCCTATTCTAATGGGGGAAAACTCTTCAGTCGAAGTCACAGGAAAAGGAAGGATTGAACTCACCAACGAAAGCTTCGAGAATGTGTTGCACGTTCTTAAAGTTTTTGTCAACCTTCTCTTTGTGTATTAGATGATGAATTCTAGAAATGGAAAGAAATTAATATTCACACCAAATGAAATGGACATCTATGACATGCAAACCAACTCTAGGGTTGCTACCGATGAGGTAAATCATCAATCTAGATTGTATACATTTTCTGAATTTATTGAAACAGACTCTATTTTACTGCTTACTCATGCTGATGAAAATAGTATGATATGGCACAAAAGGTTTGGACATTTGAATTTCAGATATATGCAACAGATTAGCAAGCAAATATTGGTTGATGGTCTACCAGACATCCATTTCTCCAAGGGAGTATGTGACAGATGTGTTCTTGTAAAACCCCTTCAAGAGAAATTCGACAAAGGAAAGTATCAGAGAGATTTTGCGTCTTTAGATCTGATCCACAGTGACCTTATGGGTCCATTTTTGCATCCATCTATCAGCAAAGCGAGGTTTGCTCTCATTTTTGTTGATGATTTCTCACATTTTATATGGATTTACTTTCTCAGGTAAAAATCTGAGGTCTTTCAACACCTCAAAGATTTCAAAGCCCTGGTTGAGACACAGTCCGGAAAGAAAATCAAAATCCTCCAAACTGATAATGAGGGAGATTATGTCAATCGTGAGATCCATAATATTTTCCATGAGGAAGGGATTCATTTGCAACACACAGTTCCCTATACTCCGCATCAAAATGGAGTTGCTAAGTGGAAAAATAGATCTCTAAAGGAGATGGCATCTTACATGTTGCATGCAAAGTCACTACCACAGAGACTATGGGCCGAAGAACTTAATTGTGAAACATACATAAAAAACATATCTCCCCATATATCTATCAAGGATAAGACCCCCTATGAGGCTTGGAGTGGACTCAAACCGGAAGTGACCCACTTTTGTATTTTTGGTTCACATGCATGGGCCCAGATTCCCTTTGAAAAGAGGAAGGCACTTGATCCATAGAGCACTGAGTGTATATTTGTTAGATACCCTGATGGTGTGAAGGGATATAGACTTATTGATCTTTCCTCGGACCGGATCATCATTGAGAGAAGTGTCCGATTCGAGGAAAGTGTCTCGCATGTACCTCAACAGCCGCATGCAGACACCTTCATTCTTCCACCTATCTTAGATGATGAGCATGCACATCTTGACTCTTCTTCATATGAGAGTTCTGAATCAGAGGACTCAGATGACTTAGATACATAGTCAGTACAGTTAGATGCATATTCAAAGCATCCAAATGCAGTTGTAGAGCTAGAGCAGAGATCCAAGTGGGCATAAACTACTCTTCAATATGCAGGGGGTCTCGTTGGTGATCCAGCCGATACTAGGAGGACTCGATCTGATTTCGAGGAGCCTCCTATTGCACTCACTGCCATTGAACCATTTCCCTCAGAGCATCTTTTCTTGGTTTAGTTTTCAGATCCACAGTCTTATGGCGAGGCTATTGGAAATCCCTTTTGGGAATCCGCCATGCAAGCGGAGTACAACTCCCTCCTCAAGAACTGGACTTGGGATCTGCTTCCCCTTCCTTATAGGAGGAAAATTTTCATATGCAGATGGGTATACAAGACCAAGAGTGCAACGGATGGTCAGATTAGCAGATACAAATCCAGGCTTGTTTCCAAAGGCTTTCAGCAGGTGCATGGTATTGACTATGATGAGACCTTCGCTCCAGTAGCGAAGATGGATTCCATACGATTGGAACTTTCCATTGTGGAAGCCAAGGGATGGGAAGTCCATCAGATGGATGTGAATTCATTTCTTCACGGTGATCTCTCTGAGGAGATCTATATGGAGCGGCCCGAGGGATTTATACAGGACTCATCTTTGGTCTGTCGACTGAAGAAGTCTCTTTATGGCCTCAAGCAGGCTCAAAGGGCATGGTATGCCAAGATGGACTCCTACATGTTGTCATAGAATTTTGTACGTTGTAAATCATACCTAAATGTCTACATGCTCAAGACGGTTGATTCACTTCTACTCTTAGTTCTTTATGTTGATGATTTGTTGATCACTGATTACTCGAATTCAACGATTGTTGCAGTCAAGAGGATTCTACATGATAGGTTTTTGATGACGGACATGGGTCCTCTGCACTTCTTCCTTAGACTCGAGATCAGTCAGAATGCATCAGACATCAAACTGTCTTAGGCCAAGTATGCACGAGATCTCCTTGAGAGATTTCACATGAGAGACTCCAAGTCTTCTCCGACTCCTTTCCTATCAGGAGTCAACTTGAGGATGGCGAGGAGACTCCACTGGTTGACAACACACTATACAGACAACTAGTGGGGAGTTTGTTGTATCTCACACACTCTAGACCAGACCTCTCCTATGTAGTTGGTGTAATTTCCAGGTTCATGTAGGAGCTGCATGAGCTACATTAGAAGGATGAAAAGTGTATACTTTGATACATACAGGGCACCATCACCTTTGGGATTCATTATGCAGCAGACTCTACATTAGATCTCATCGGGTTTATTGATTTTGATTGGGTTGACGATAACAATGATCGCAAGTCCGCATCTGGTTGCTCACTCAGTCTTGGTTTCGGGCCTATCCGTTGTTCGAGCAAGAAGCAATATGGTATTTCTCTATCTATAGCCGAGGTAGAGTACATCGGGGTAGTCAACATAACCATTCAGGCTATGTGGCTACAAAATTTTCTCATTGATTTGGGCATTCAGTTTCATCGGTCGATCGTCATCTGGTGTGACAACCAGAGCACTCTGAAGCTCTGCAGAGATCCATTTCAGAGGAAGCGGACAAAGCACATCGAGATCCACATGCACTACATCCGGGACTTAGTACACGAGGGGATCATCAACCTATAGTTTTGTCCTTCAGCATAATAGACGACAAACACCTTCACGAAGACCTTCACTTAGCAGAAGTTTCATTCTCTCTGAAGTTGTCTTGGAGTTAAGGACACAGTTTCCTAGAAACTGTAGTTCTTCTTTTTACATACATTGTACCTTGAGGGGGGGGTTTTCCCATGACATTTTCTCTCTTTCCTCACTTTATTTTCAGTGTATCTATTGTATTTGGGTACCTAACATGGCCTCGTTTCTGGGACCCATTCTTTATTTTCACCATAGTGATGTTCAAGGGGGTGTTGGAGTTACTTCACACACACCTAGGATTTATTTTTCCTAAGGTTTTTCCTTGTTTATTAGTCATAATTAGTCATTATCCATGTTGCATCTCTTTTGTCACTTGAGTGAGAAAATTAGAGATGCTTACAAGCCCAGTTGGGTTAGCTAGGCAAGACAGCAGTAAAGGAAAGGTTAGAAATATAAAGCATGCAAGATAAACAAAAAACTAAACTAATAACAATAAAAGGAATTAAACTAGACTGCATAAGATCATTATAACAAGAAATAAACAAGACTCATGCCACCAATGGAAAGGAGTGTATTAGTGGAAAGAAAACACCAAAGATAAAGGGAGACTTTGGGTCCCCTCTTCTCCCAAGGGAGGGCTCTTGAACCCCCAATATTGATCTTTTCTTACAACTTGAAAACTTGAAAGAAATGGTGAAAGAATCCCAAGCTAATTCACTCAAAAGGTGATGTGAATAGCTCAAATGGAATGGTGCTAGTATGCTCTTGATGAGAAAAGAGGATTCCCAAAGAGAATAGTAGCAGCATAACCTTACAAATGAATTCCTTGAAAAAGTATTGCACCCATGGCCTCTTTTTATAGCATAACTTTGAGGCATTATTCAACCAGCTTTTAGTGTGAACAGGGGGCCATTTAGGGTACCCTTAGGTCTTTGACCAGCCACCCAGTCGAATTCAGCCGAGATTTGGATGTCAAATTGACTTGGAAGTTGAACCAGAAGTGGGTGGGAGGCCGACCAACATCATAAATGCATCGTTCTAAGGTGTGTGCAGCTTTTAGCATCCACAATCATGCATGTGTGCTTTTCCTGTGTTTCTTGATGGTGTATGTGCGCCTGCTCCCTGTATAGTCATAGCGCATCCTGATTTTATAACTGTTTGTATAGTTTTTGACCTTTTGGGAATGCATATTTGGTAATTTTGGTCCATGGGTGAAATAATAGTTGTTTGGAGATGTTGGATTCATGTAACCATGTGCAGACGAGATTACAGTGATAACAGATGCCCCCTGATGGATGAGGTTAAGAGCATACGTATAGCTGAAATTCATCAATGTTTCTTCTACTGAGAGTACCATTGTAAGAAAGAGCAAGAATGAGAGTATCAAGAGAGACCCATTGGAGGGTATAGGGGAACCTGTAGGACCTAAACCTGTCACAAGGTGTAAGAAAAATAAAACTGTGTACAAACGAGGCGGGCATGCCCCATGCTCATGTCATATAACTCAAAAAAGGTGTAATACAATAACTGAAATTGTGTTTTGGTGAAGATGACTGCAATGCCCTCGGGGGCAGGTTGATAATAGCAGAGGACAATTTTGATGGTGAACAAACTCGGAAAAAAAGGCGATGACACCTATAAGAAGTGCCGATGATTTGCAGGCATTGATGGCCTAACAATGTTCAGAGGTCTTCAGCAAATATAAAAACAACTGCAATAGTCGCAAAGTAAAACCCACCGCAACATGAGAAAGTGTTGAATTCGAATGTCATGGGGATCAATGGCAGCAGAGAGTAATGATGGTTCTCTCTATGTCGTCTGAGACTCCTCATTGTGAAGGCAATGAGAATCAAGATACTATCGCCCATCTGGAAACTGTGTTGATGTCGATAGAAAGCGAGACGCGACTCCAAGAAGTGGAGGGCTTCATGAAATCCACTGGAGAAGATCAGGAATTGATGAGTAACATAGATGACGTCAGAAAGTGGTGAGACTCGAGACTTCCCTTGGTTGGGGATAAAGGGGGTGTGGCAGAAACCGTGAAACTGGACCTAGTGTCAGGGGGACGACTAGGTGGGGGTTAGATGGTGCCAGAGGCATGACAACGTGGACAAACTCAGAGAGAAAGGGTACAGATATAGTGAGATACTCGGGGTTTATGGATGATGTCAACAAGAGTAGAAGATAATGGATGCCCCAACCAAGAGCGACATGGGTTGTGTTTGCCAAAAGAAGAAGGTCGCCAAAGGTGACGACAAAAAGCTATGTAAATGTTGGAAACAAAGGCTTTGTACAATTCCCAAATAAATAAATAATTGGGGATGAGTGTACAAATACAGAAACAGGTGCCCCAATGCAAGATGTCTTGGCCTATGAGGGCACAAGTTGTGTAGGGAATTGGTGGAGGGTGAGGGGCCCCATGGGTGGGTCTCTGTATGAGGTAAATGAATGAAGGGGAATTCGCAGATGGGCGAACTGATGTTGGATGAAATGGGGGGCTAATGATACTGATGGGGTGTAGTCCAATGAGAATTGTGAAGAAATATTCTGGGAGTCCATTGGTTAGGCTAGCAATATGAGGAGAAGGAGTATGTGGTTGATTTTCGAACATGCGTAAGACTATTGGGACTCCCATCCCTAAGGGGTGAAAGCAGCATGAGTGTCGAAGGGTCAAGGGGAACTTAGAATGGGACAACTCATGTAGGGAAGAGTGTTACCAGGTGACAGTACTGAAAATGCAACGGAGGTGAGAGTACTGCAGAGCCAGATGGGGGTATCCTATAGGCAGATGTTGGAGGGTGGAACTGGAAGATGCAGTTGATATTCAAAGGGAATGACTACATGCTAGTGTCGAGCATATACCTGAAGGGGCTGCATGGATTTGTGAGGGCCAAGTACCTGCACACATTAAAACCAAATACCCGACGTGAACAATATCTGGAGATAACGAACATATAACAGTTATTTGATAATGTTGAACATGAGCATGCGTATCTGAACGGGGTATGAGAAAATGGCTCCCCGGGGGCCGGGGATGGATGGAGACCCGGGAAGTATGATTGTGTAGGTAGAGGGATCCTGATCCCGTGGCTGATGACGGATCGAAAAATGGACGTCCGGAGCTCCTGGAAGGGAGTATGGAAGTTTTGGCAAAAAGGGCCTATATATATTTGTAGGGCCCACATTGCCACCTCATTTGTACCTGCTGCTATATTGATTGGAAAGGAGATTCCAGGGCAAGTTTTAGAGATTCCGAGAGTGCGAGGAAGTCGATCCAGGAGGTACGAGAGTCAAGTTAGTGGTCTCATCCTCCTATATAGTAGTTAGGTGTCAATTTTTGGGTAGGACCGTACGAATGGCCATACGGTGGGTTTTTGGGAGTGTGGCCCCCCAAATGCGCCAGCGTTCAATGGAGACCCATGCACGAGTGCGCGGCTATAATGGGCACAGTCGTGCAGGGGGGCGCTCAATTTGGGAAAACAAGCACGCATGGGATGCACGCATGTTCGAAGCATAGTTGTGCATATGTGCGCGGCTATGTTTCTGACAGTTGTGCATAAGTGCGCAAATGTGTAGTGAACATGCGCGCATGTGATGCACGCCTATGGGATGAACAGGCGTGCATACATGTGCTCTTGTGGGGTGAACAGGTGTGCATGTGTGCGCGCCTGTGGGGATAACATTCGCGCCCTTGAGGCAAAGCTGAGGGTGAAAAAAAAACTTATCTTTGGGGAATATTTTTTGGTGTTTTGATGAGTTGTGATGGTTGATCGAGTATTGTATATGTGGATGTAGGTGATCATTTGTGATGATGTCGATCCATTGGAGAGAGAGTGACTGGTAACGACTGAGGGAGGCCGTGAGGGATGAGGAGCTGGCGGTTTTTGGTGCTTTGGCGGCCTGTGGGCTACTGAAGTTTTTTGAGTGCTCACTGGTAAGGGCACAAGAGTATTTGGTGCAATTCCTGATTTCGATGTGGATTCCGGAGTTGCAGTGTTTTATTGTGCATGGGGAGCACTTGGCATTCTCTGCTGAAGAGGATGTCTATTTTTGGACTGGGCTCCCTTTTCGAGGAACCCTGCTACCGGTCGAGCTGGTGATAGTTGGAGAGGGACAGTTGGCTACCCTTGCTCGAACATATTGTTCGGGAGAGGATTTCATGTCCGGATCAGTGGTGAGGATTGGGGCGATGGACGCCCTGGTACATCGTTGCATGGCAGTGATGATCGTGAGAGTTTTTGGGTCACTCGCAACTCAGCGTATTAGTGGCGGCCAGCTGAGGATCATGCAACGGGCACTAGGGGGGAGCATTTTGCCTGGGGCTTCATGCTGGACGCCAAGATGGTGGGGTAGCTCACCAAATGTCGAGTTGTCGACTCAGGGGATTTTACTTTTGGGTCTATTCTAGTGGCTTGGTTTCTAGAGAGGGTGCCTATGTTGCGCCCGAGAGTTTTGTTAGACCCATCGGGAGCGCGAGAGCCGTGACTACGACGGTGGATGACGATTTTGGTCCGTCATGGGGGCGGGGAGGGTGGCCATTACTTCATGGCTGAGGCTACACAGGTGTGGCGTCAGATGCCACAGATCATATTGCAGTTTCCATATAGTGGGATAGATTTTCGTGATGACCCAGAGATGGTATTACCCCCCGGAGAGGTATTCGACCGTCGAGGTATGATGTTATTTTTGTTGGTTTTTTATTTGTTTAGATAGTATAGCATATGGTTGATATTTGGATGGATGTTGATGCTATCATGTGTTTGTTTGTGTAGATGTGGGACCACGTGGACGGGAGGTCAAGCTGATCAGAGTGTCGGCCCGCCAGGGGCCTGTGAGACCATCGCAGGGAGAGCCATAAGCAAGGGTGAGGCGACGTTGAGAGGATGTTGGGGCGAGGCCCGGTGATGATGATAGAGCGGCTAGGAGACGTCGCTATGATGACCCTAGTGCAGGGTCATCACATGTTCCTCCAGCCAAGGCCAGGGGAGAGTTTGATGATTTTCGCCGCCGATTAGAGGCAGTTCTATGGAGAGTGCCCGAGGGGATGTGGGTGCGGATCTAGGATGAGGGGATCCTGGAGTAGTGTATTGGGATGTTGGCAGAGTCGTGGACCCTGATCCGTAGAGCAGTCATAGTCGGAGCTGCGATGATTGGGCGGTTTCCCCCAGGACCTGAGGGACCTATAGCTGGTGGGGTACCTCCGCCAGAGGGAGGACCTAGTGCTGGAGCACTAGAGGCGCCCTGAGGGCCACTAGATATGTATTTTTGTGTTTGATATAGGCTGGTGAGCCCATTTTGTATAGTTGTGACATCCAGTTTTGTACTGATAGGGATGAGGTGACTCACCTGCCTACGGGCGATGTACTATTTTTTGTAAATGCTTATGACATTTTGACCGATATATATATATATATGGATATGGATATACATTTTGGGATATTTGTGATGTTCATATGTGTTGATGATTTTTAATGTGGTTTATGATGTCTAATCTATATGATGTGACAGACTTCTAATGGTTTACGTGTGTGTGAAGGTGTCTTGATGTGATATATGCCAATCTAGTATAATGTTAGCCATGTTATCTTCTATTTGCTTGAATTGTCTTGGGATATGTGTAAATGTAATGAAATCAAAATGTCGAGATAAAATTCTAACCTGCAGGTATTTGCGAAAGAGGCAAGGATCACGGACACGGTACACATTGTTGAGCTAGAGGACGACAAGTTGGGAATCTAATAAGATTCTAAGGTGACGAATATGATGATGGCTAGCCTCGGTGAGGAGACCAATGACGGTAGTGTATTCAGCTTGGTTGTTGGTTGCTGAGCCCAAACATATGCCGTTGGAGTGGAGCAGCTCATGTGAGGGGGAATAGAGGGCCCAAGCGGCCGAAGTGAGATTCTGTGTCCAACAACTGGTGCCGTCGGCGTAACCGATGTGGTAGGCCGACGGAGGAGGCATCTGTCAATAACACAAATGATAGTTTATACGTGAGGTACGGAAAAGAGAATATTAAAAACACTAAAACAAAAAAAAGAAATAGCCTAGTGTAGAATGGTTATGCTCAAGCGTAAAATTTCTTAAGTACAACCCGTTGACGGGTTCTTTGAGAGGGTGGCCCTCAGGGGAAGCCAGGACGTATGCGCCTTTAGTGAGGCAATGTTGGATGATATAAGGTCCATGCCATAGTGACTCGAACTTGCCATGGCCGAGGGTATCGTGAGTGATATCGTAAGCGAGGACAAGGTCTCCTTCGTTAAATGAGCGAAGGTTGACATGGTGATCAAAGGTGGCCTTTGATTGTTTTTTGGCTGCCTCATTGTTCTGTAATGAGGATCGACGATATTCATCCAGGGACTCTAAGTTCAGTAAACACTTCTCCATCGGAGCAGTGTCGAGTAATAGCTCAAGAGCAGTGTGTAAGGTGGGAATTTCACACTCGATGGGAAGAGTGGCCTCAACTCCGTGGACTAGATGAAATGGTGTGAAACCAGTGGCAGTTTTCGCTATCGTGCAATAATCCCATAGCGTGGAAAATAACATATGATGCTAATTGGTCTTATGCTTGTTAACCATGCGCTGCAACATGGTTTTGAGGACCTTGTTAACTGCTTCTACCTGTCTGTTGGATTGAGGGTAGTATGGTGAGGCAAACTCATGGGAGAAGCCTAACCTAGATGAGAGTTCAATGAAAATCTCATTCTCGAAATGTTTCCCGTGATCAGAGACTAGTTGGAGTGGTACTCAATACCGGGATATGACGTGGTTAAAGAAAAAACGTGTTGCTATGTCAGCAATGTTGTTGAAGGTAGGCATGGCTTCAGCCCACTTTGTGAAGTAATCAATTGCAACTATGATGTATTTGTGTCCATTGCTGGATGGAGGGTTGCAAGTCATGAAGTCGATACCCCATTTACAAAAGGGGCCTGCAGTAATGACTGGGTGCAGAAGAGAAGGTGGTGCGCATGCTTTGTTGGCATAAAGCTGGAATTTATCACATCGCTTCACAGCATGAATGCAATCGTGAAATAATGTAGGCCAAAAGTAACCTGCGCGGATGATTTTCTGAGCAGTGGACATCCCTTAGAGATGGCCCCCGCAAGCGTCGTTGTGGCAGTCGTTCAAGACTCTACTGGGCTTGTCAATAGTCAAGCATCGACAGAGTATGGTGTCGACCCCTCGTCGATATAAGATATCCCCGAGGAGAAGGTAGTGGGGTGTCTGGTGACAAATACATCGACGATCATCTCTGGAGAGGTGATTTCTGAATTTTTGTGTTCGGAGATAGACGAGAAGATCACCATACCAAGGGTCATCCGAGGGGATGTAAAAGAGATGTTCATTGGGGAAGTCGGTATTGATGGGGGAACTAGTAGTATAGAAGGGGAAAGTCATGTTGAGTTCAGTGAGGATGAGAGCTTTCTTTCTCTTGGGTGTTGAAAATTTGAGATCGTACTCCTAAAGGATGATGATCCATCGAGAAAATTTACCGTTAATTTGTCGATGACTGAGCAAGTATTGCATGGGGTTGGAATCTGCTATGACTTTGGTAGTTTGAAGCAGAATGTAATGGCACAACTTCTGGACTGCGAGGACGACTTCAAGGGCTAGTTTCTCTTCATGATTGTATTTCAAGGGTGTCCCTGAGAGGTTCTTACTAATGTATTAAATGACATGCTCGTGATCATCATCCCCTATTTGAACAAGAACTCCTACTACTAAGACGGTTGAGGCCGATATGTAGAGGATATAGTCACAGTTATAGTCGGGTGGACTAATCAAAGGGGCGTTGGAGAGTGTCATTTTAAGATCATCGAAAGCGTTTTGGGCATGTTCATCCCAATGGAATGGGATGTCGTGGTGTAGTAAGTGAAGGAAACTGTGTGCTCGAGTGGCATAGTCTGGGACAAAGCACCGTAAAAAGTTAGCTTTTCCTTGTAGGCTCTGCAGTTGGCATAAATTTCGAGGAGGGGGAATTTTCGTGATGGCTTCGAATTTGAGGGGATCCACGGTAATACTTCTTTGGGAAACAATGAACCCAAGAAGGCAGCTAGCAGTGATGCAGAATACACACTTGAGGGGATTCAAGTGAATATTGTACTGACGACACCTTTGGAAGATGATTCGTAGATCATCGAGATGTTGAGTGCATTTCTTGGATCGAGCGGTGAGGTCGTCTAAATATGCGAGGATGATATGAGCTAGATCATGAAAGATGTATGTCATGGCTCGTTGGAATGTCGCTCCAACGTTATTGAGGCCAAAAGGCATGAAACAATATGCGAAAGTACCCCAGGGGGTAGTGAATGCGGTTTTGTACTAATCAGCTGGGTGAATTTGGATTTGGTTGTAGCCAGAGAAATCGTCCATGAAGGACAACACCTCGTGACCGGTGCAATCATCGATAATTTGGTCGATAAAGGGCGTGGGAAAGTTGTCTTTGGGACAGGTGTGATTAAGGTCACGAAAATCCGTACAGACACGAATAGTGCCCTTTTTTTTGTTAACAGGGACGGGGTTGGAGACCCATGACATATAGGTAATGGGGTAAATGAAGTCGACGGAACGTAATTTATCAATATCAGCCTTGATGGCTGCTTCTTTGGATGGGTGTAGCGGCCGTTGTTTTTGGCGGACAGGCGTGATATCAGGACAAGTATCTATTCGATGTTCGATGATAGAGGGGTCAAGGTCGGGCATCTCCGTGTATGACCAGGAAAAAATGTCCCGGTATTTCTAGAAGAGAGATTTGTAGGCAGTAATTTCTTCAGGAGTGCATGTGGCGTCAATAGTGATTTCCTCGACAACTCCATTTTTTATGGAAATATCGATTTTGATGGTGGGGGAAATGTTGGCCATATTGCCTTCTTCAAAAGCATCAAGGGCAAGGATAGGGTTGTTGAACCAGTCGATATGCCCTGCTGGGATAAAATCCTTGGTCTCGACTATGTATATGGGGTGTTGGTTAGGAGGCGCGAAGTCTTCCTATGAAAGGAAGAGCGATCTGTGGTGTAGCGCAACCCATGGGCAGTCGGGGGTGGTTAATTCCTCAAGTATGTCCTCGTCACAGTGGAATTGTCGGGAATACAAGGGATCCAGAAGAGTAATATCGGTGACTGTCATCGTGTGATTTTCTTCTAGTGATGAAGAAGCAGGGGGAGTGACGCAAGGATATTGTGATGGTTCGCTCGAAATAAACCAAATATCGAGATACTGAGGGTTAAAAATGGTAGTCGGGCATAAAATTTACGTGGGGAAATGAACGGGGGAATTAGGGGGATTTGGGGGTAAATCCTCGTATAAGTCATCCAAGAACCATGGGAGAGTAGGGAGTGCTTTAGGTTCAGGAGAAAGGATATGAATAACCTCTGAAGATGGAGTAGGGATAATCACTGATTCCGCTGGCACTGGAGGGGGTGTAGCATTTTGAATAAGGGCCATTTAGAGACGCCTATATTCGATGAACATAGGACATTGATATGTAAAATGATCAAGTGATTCACATAGAGTGCAAGGACTCCTCATATGTTCATTGACTGAAGTGGCAACATAATGGATGTCAGTGCTTTGGGTACTTGACGACATGGAGGTAGAGGGGTTTTGTTGAAAAATATGGTGTACTTCCACGAGTGTTTGTCGAAACTGAGGTAGGGCAGGGAAATGATGAGTATAGTGGCCATACTCTGAACATATGGCACATGTGAATTTGGTTTGTAGCCCTTTATTGCCTATAGTGGATGACATTGTGGTGGTATTGGGTGTGCTTGATGAAGTCATGGGCGATGTGGTCGCACGGGGGTGTTGGATTAGATTGTGTAGCTCAGGGAGAGAGGGACATCGATTAATGGGGTGTCCTTCTTTCTTGCATTGTGCACAAGGAGGTTGGATGCGAGGAGAGAGAGGAGCGATGGGCTCTTTATTCTTTCTTCTGCCCCCAGCTGTAGCAGTGGCGTTAGCAAGAGGGGGTGAGGGTGTTTCTTCTGGAGTAGGTATTGGAATCTGCATCGGAACTCCTTCGGTTTGAGGAGGGAGAGATGGTTGAGGAACCATTGCTGGTGGATGTAGATACCATACTAGGATTGCTAGCACCATATTGGGAAGGGTAAGCATTGCAGCTACTTGAAAATCTTGGATGCCCGGTGGGGGGTAGAACAAGGGGATTTGAGTAATGGCTTGGAGAACTGTTTCCCAAAATGGGATATGGCCCTGGGGTGAGGTAAAATCGTGAACTGATGGAGTTAACGAGTTCTCAGGAGATTCTTGAGGGAGGAGCTCTGCGACTAGTGGGATGTCAGATATAAGAGAAGCCTCACTGGGAGGAAGAGTATCCTCAATGTAAGTTCTCTTGGATGAGATGACACATACCTGATTGGAAGGATGAATGAGCAGTAGTGAACCATGGTAATTTCCTAACAATGATGGGTCTTTGAAAATTCCGGGGCCCATCTCGATGAGTGGGTACGCTTAGGAATTAGTATGGATGAAAGGGAGAATGTTATCGATGTTGGCAGAAGGGTTAGGCTCATAATGTGAAACATGATCAATGGTAATGATCTTCCCGTTATGGGGGAACATCATGGTTAGAAAGATGGAAGAGGCAACTGCCTTCATAGCGTACATGTAGCTATGACCGAACAAGATATTGTAATCGAGTGGGGCATTGATAACTTCAATGTCAATGAGAATGGTCTTTCCCCCAAGTTCTACGGGGACATTTTGGAAGAGTCCTTCGGGAGAAGATGGTCGTTCGTCATAGACTCTTAAGGTAATGGCAAATGGTATAAGTTCGAGGGAACCAAGTTTCTGCCATACATATTTTGACATAATGCATGTGGATGCACCCTCATCAATGATGCAGTGGTGAATTGTAATGTTCCAGATTTTAACTGGTATTTGAAAAGCGATGAGAGCGGGGAGGTGAGGTTCTCCGCTATCGAGATCAAATGTGATGAGTCGGGTATCCGCAGGGTCGACTGCCCCGAGGACGGAAAGTAATGACTTCCGTTGAGTAGGACAAGTTTGAAGGACTTCTAAGACTGACATAGCAGTAGGAGATTGTGCCAAATCGTCGACCAAACTGTAATTATGAGCCGCCCTAGCCTGAGGGTTGTGGACATTCATGCGTAAGGGGATGCAAGGAATACGAAGGGGTGGGTCAGTATTAGGGAGAGGAATCATCAAAGGGGACCCAGTTACGACTGGGGGTGCATCTGAGGTGGTGGGAGTAGACTCAAGGGTTGTGCTGTATTGACGACTGTGTGTTTGTAGAAGAACTTCTTCCTCACTAGTGAGGAGGATAGTGCGATCGGCAGGATTGCTCGGATTGGAATATCGTCCTATCTATGGTAGGGTAGGTTGCATGTCTTTTTGGGTGTTCATTACTCCCTAGTGCGGGATGGGGTTTTGCATCACGGCTGGGGTTGGTTGCTGCACATATTACGGTGGGGCCTGTTGGGGGGCAGGCGGTGTCGGGGGACGTGGTCCACTTATAGATTCTTTCATCTGTTTAAAGTCGGTGATTTGGGGGTAATGGTGAGTATAGTGACCAAACTCACCACAAAGGGCACAAGGAAAGTTGGTCCGAAGATTGTTGTTATTTTTCCCTTGGCATTTGTTATTTCCCCCTTGAGGGTTTTGGTTCCCTATGTTTTGGTTGCCCCCAGCAGGTTGGTTTTGTTGGGGGTGAGTTCCTCCTTGCCCTAGATTAGTATTGTTCTGGTTTGTGCCTTTATTTTTGGCATTATTCGACTGATGGGTCGAATTTGCCGTATTCAGTTGTTCAAAATTTTGATATTGTTGAATGGGAGATTATTGAACAAAATTAACCCCAGCGTGTGGGTGTCTTTGTGGTGGAGTCATGGGCTATGGAGGGCTAGGAAATGGAAATTACAGATTATGTTGTGGTAATGATCTGTAAGGTGCATAGGAAGGCGTGGTGCTTTTGCTAGTACTTAGGGTATAAGCTGAGGTGGAGGGAGTACCAGAACTTGGTTGGATAGGTGGGTGTATTGTGGGTGCCAGTGGTGGCCCACTAGTAGGTGGAGGAAGGGCAACAGGATATGGTGTTGATAAGGGGGTGGAGGATAATAAGGGAGTCCTCCATAGGCCGGCAGATATTGAGGTGTGTCATACATTGGTGGTTGTTGGGTTTGTGGATTGTAATGTGTGGTGTTACTGATCAATCCGTCTGTTGAGTGAGACATCCCAGGTTTGTCTTGGCCAAATGGCACGGGTCTTTGGAGATCAGGTAGTACTGTGTACAAGTATCCTGATTGTGAATAGATGAGGTCATATTGTTGAGCCTTACTGATGGCTTCTTCTTCTGATTGAGGGAAAGTAGAAGCCACATCTTTACCAAGGAGAGAGACAAGTGATATGAGAAACCAATCAAGGCATTGTTGTTTGGTGGTTTCTACTTTGCACAAACTACGTCATTGACACCACTCGTGAATGTGATCAGCGATATGTGTGGCTGAGGTCTGTTTAAAATTAGAGAGTAGTTCAAGACCATTGTCATGACGGATTGGTAATTGAAAGAAGGTCAAAAATGCTTTGGCCAAAGACTCGAAAGTCGCATGGGACTCTGATTTTTCGTCTACATACCACTTGGTTGATGGGTCAGTGAGTGTGCGTTGAAATAATCGTAGTCGAATGGAATCATCCATAATGTTGTTGGAAGAGCACCATAAGTGGAAAGTCATGACATGGTTGGCAGGGTCGTCTCCTGCCTTTCCTTCAAACTTGGGGATGTCTGAATGTAGTTTGGTAGGCATTGGAGGCCATGTGGGGTCATGCAATATAGGATCATTTGTGAGTTTTCTTAGATCTGGTATGTTGAGAGAAGCCAAATATGGCATCTGGGGTGGTGGTGGAGGGTTAGTTCCAGCCATGGTGTGAGTGTTTTGTGAACCTGACCCTTGAGGGGGACTAGGTAGGTTTGTACTTCCCCCTTGAGAAGAAGTTTGCCTCACACTTTCGTGTAAAAAAGAGCGAGTGGATAGTTGACCTTGGGAAGTGGGCCCAAGTAAAGTGGAACCAAGAAAAGATGATCCCAAGATAGTGGCACTCACAGGGGTGTGAGAAGGTAAAGCTGATGAGTGGGAAAGGCTAGGAACTCCCCCTAGAAGAGGAGGGAGATTTAGCAAGCGTCTGGAACGACGGGGATTATGTGGGTCCCCTATGATGTATGACTAGCTAAGTGGATTGTGTGCAAATGGTGATGAGAGCGAAGTAAATGAACAAGAGCCTTTGTTGTAAGTTTTGAACTTTCACAATGTAATTCACACTTAGATGTAATCACAAGGAAATCATACATAAAACAATTGATAAACATGCATGTGGATATGTGGTTTTTTTCTGCGTGGGAGAACAAAGAAAACCAATGCTCGTGTCCTAAAAGATGTAACGTCGTTCTTCTCAAATAGCACTAGACCTTCCAATAGCACTCAACAGTGAGGTCTGAAGCCACCGGAAGAGGAACTAGTGAAGGATGAAGTAATCAGTGATAATGAGGGGTAGAGGGTGCATATCCCGAAAGAGATGGCGATATTTCCCAATAGACACACAAAATCCGATCAAGGTGCAATTGCAGCCCATAATTGCCACCTGGGTAGATGTCCTAAAATTTGGTCACTAGGTACCTCGGTCAAAGTGCAACATTTAGATTTTCGACCTCAGAAATGGGTCACGAGATGGATCCCGTCCAAGAGGTGGGTGCCTCAAGGGGGGACGCATAGAACAACCGGACCTTGGCCTTCAACCCTTCACGGGTATCTCCCTGCCTTATGGTGTAGGAACACTTGACTTGGAGGATTTGAAAGTTCCCTATTTGTCAACCTCTATTGTTTTGACGATGTGAGAACCCAGATAACAGGGATTTGTTTGGATGCCTATCCCCGAGATCCTACCTAAACTAAAAAATTCTTTTGGCACCTCCTGTGGAGGAAAACTTAGTGAGTTTTTAGAAAAAATTTAGATGTGTTTGTGTGAGAGATTGGAGGTGTGAACCAACCTCATTGAAACTAAATGGGAGTGGATAGTTTTGTCAAGAAAAGGGTGGGGTGTTTCGGAATCCCATTGGAGGAAACTTACTTTAACCTCCACAATTTCTAAATAAAACTATGTGAGTGATTGGTGATCTTGTGTGTGAACAAGTGAAAGTGTGCCAAGTTTTTAATAATTTAGGTGTCACCTTGCTGCAAGTGGACTTCGCTTGGTTCTTACAAGTGTTGATTACCTAAGTTACTATGTGTTATTGGTACAACCTTGCGGAATTTTAAATCCCTAGGAAACTAACATGTGGACATGTGGGTCCTTACCAATCCTTTAACTCCCTATTGTGATTTAATCTAAGAAAGTTTTGAAACTATCCTAGTTTGTTCACATGTGGGCATGTATGGGCCCGTTACAAAACCTTTAAACTTCCCTAGTGAGTTAATCTAAGAAAGCAACTTTCAACACTATCTTATATTTGTAGCATGTGGGCATGTATGGGCCCTTACAATCTTAAGATGTGTTTGAAAAATAAACTAAGAGGAGTCTCGAAGGGGCTGTTGTCCTCTCCTAAAGATTTTGTCTTTTTAAGGGAGATGAAATTGTCCCTCAACCTCTTTCTGATTCTCGAGATCGCTTTCGAGCGCGAGAGAAGAGCATACTCAATGATTGATATCCAATTTCTGGTCCCAATGCAAGTTTTATATGTGATGTAAAATGATTCTAACTTAACTTTAGTCAAAGCAAGCCATCCAAAGTGGCAAAACGACAACAAAGAGGAAAAGTTATGATTTTAATCCCTAAGCGCCTATGTGTTTGACTAATCCCTTTATATGGAGAGGGAATGTTAGTGTGGTGCAGATTACAACATGCATGGAATCAACTTTAAGAAGGCTATGGGCCCTCCACAGATCACAAAAAGATTACAATGTGTATCTTTTTTCACAGGTGCGTGGGTCGCAGACTAGACAGAGGTGCTTTGAACGCCAATGCACAAAATGAAAGAAACTGATGGGCGCAGGTGTGCAGGAGGCGCTGAGTAATACAGTGATTTTTGCGCACGTGCACACGATGCGCGACTGTGGGCCGATAAACCCACGCACAACTGTCACACGATCGTAAAGGAAATTCCGGATGAAATTCCTTCAACTCAGCTTTGAATTTGGCTTCCTGTAGGTCGGCTTGGGCCAGTTATGGTACCTGCAGGTTAAATAAACAAAAAGAAGAGCTAAAATAACCCAAATGGGGTAGGAAATTGATACATTTGCCCAGTATGGTCGTCAATATGTTGCGTCTCTTTTTTCACTTGAGTGAGCAAATTAGAAATGCTTACAAGCCCAGTTGGGTTAGCTAGGCAAGACAGCAGTAAAGGAAAGGGTTAGAAATATAAAGCATGCAAGATAAACAAAAAACTAAACTAATAACAATAAAAGGAATTAAACTAGAGTGCATAAGATCATTAGAACAAGAAATAAACAAGACTCATGCCACCAATGGAAAGGAGTGTATTAATGGAAAGAAAAAAAACAAAGAGAAAGGGAGACTTTGGGTCCCCTCTTCCTCCAAGGGAGAGCTCTTGACCCCCAAGATTGAGCTATTCTTACAACTTGAAAACTTTAAAGAAATGGTGAAAGAATCCCAAGCTAATTCACTCAAAAAGTGATGTGAATAGCTCAAATGGAATGGTGTTAATATGCTCTTGATGAGAAAAGAGGATTCTCCAATAGACGAGCAGAGGAATAACCTTACAAATGAATTCCTTGAAAAAGTAGTGCACCCATGGCCTCTTTTTATAGCATAACTTTGAGGCATTATTCAACCAACTTTTAGTGTGAACAAGGGGCCATTTAGGGTACCCTTAGGTCTTTGACTAGCCACCCAGCCGTATTCAGCCAAGATTTGGATGTCAAATCGACTTGGAAGCTAAACTAGAAGTGAGTGGGAGGCCAACCAACATCATAAATGCATCGTTCTAAGGTGTGTGTGGCTTTTAGCGTCCATAGTCGCGCATCGTGTGCATGTGCGTTTTTCCTGTGTTTATTGATAACGCATGTGCGCCCGCTCCCTATATAGTCATAGCGCATCCTAATTTTATAACTGGTTGTATAGTTTTGGACCTTTTGGGAATGCATTTTTTATCATTTTGGTCCATGGGTGAACTAATAGTTGTTTGGAGATGTTGGATTCCTGTAACCATGTGCGGACAAGATTTCAGTGATAACAATCTAGTCTCCTATATTTTAGGGGAAAATATTCCACCTAGAGAATATTCTATTCAGTTGACACTTCAGCTTGACTAGTTGAGTTGAGTCTAGATGTTGCATTGGTTTTGTCACCATGCAACATTGAGATCATCACCATGCTAATGTGCACTTGCCTTGTTGGTGCATTACCCTTGATTCCTTAATCTACTCCTCACTGCACTATGTTCAGTCAGTTAATTGAAGACTAGTTGACTAGTTAACTCTACTAGGTGCGGTTCACTCCCATAATGCGTGAGAGACTAAACTAGGTGGTAGTTCACTCTAGTAACTATTAGTGTGTGTTCAGATCACTCTAGACCACCACTATTGCGAATTAGTTCTCCTCTAGTGCGCATTCAATGAGTTATACAGTGTGTGTAGTATTTTCTAGCTAGATCTATTATGTGCAGGTTCAACACATTTACATCCCCATCACAAAAAATCTAGTTTACCCGAATACCATCCTAGAAACGAGGAAAAGTGCCAGGTGAGTTTCCACAAACTCTATTCCAAAGAAAAATAAAAATGGTTGTATTTCTTTGAGAGAGATCTGGAATTGGATTTAGCATCCATCAAGAATGCGGTTTCCAGGGTTTACAAGAAATTTAGATGGGACTGACCTCCTCGGAAGTATTAGGATATCATTCTTCTCAAACTACTTTGAGGGAAAAAGTGCATGTCCTTGGACGATCTTCATGGAAGCTTAAAGAGCTGCTAGACAGCTCAACGCTTGCACCAACTTTTGTTGAAGTTGATAAGATAAAGGAATCAAAATAAAACA
>JASDQU010241675.1:31577-88021 GCA_032191745.1 Picea mariana | reverse complement strand
CCAATTTCCAAATAACTTTTCAAAATACATGGTAAGAACTCTATCAATCCTCCTATAATTAAAGTGATCTAAATATATAATATTAATAAAATATGATAAACATTAATATCAATTTTTTTTATTTTTTATTTTTTATTCACTATTTTTATAATTACTGTACAATTGTTAATAACTAAATTAAGATAGACCATTTTACCTTCAATCTACAATCTTCAAATTTTTTTTTTTTTTTTTTAAATTAAAAACTCATCAATCCTCCTCAAACTCCAAATCATTTAAAAGATGATAAAGCTTATCAATACTCTATCTACACAAACTCCAAATCATTTAAAAAGTAACAAAACTCATCAATACTTTATCTACACAAACTCCAAATTACTTTTAAAATGACAATCTGCAAATCATTTTAAAATAACAAAACCCTTCAATACCACATCTACACAAACTCCAAATTACTTAAAAAAAAATGGTAAAAAGCTAGTAAGTCTAACTATAATTGAAGTGATCTAAAATTATTTTAATAACCATAGTGGGCATACCTGACAGATTTAAAACTTGGGTGTTGAAAATTCTATAATGATATTGGGTGGTTTTGCCAGTTTCTGACTGAATTCTGTCATTATATGATTCTTGGGTGCGGGATATTCTACACTAATATTTGAATTCGCCCATTTCGGCATATTAACATGGAGCGCGACAGAGAAGAAGTTCATATTAACATGGAGCGCGAAGGAGAAGAAGTTCATATTAACATGGAGCGCGAAGGAGAAGAAGTTCTAAACATTTCTGATGCTTTACAAAACTCAGCAGGCAAACGAGGTAAATGTAGGCATTATTTCTAATGCTTTACAAAACTCAGCAGAGGCCATAACAAGCCAAACGAACCGAATCGAAGATGAAAATGTTGGACAACATGTGGTGTCGAGCGTGATTGTTAATAATGTTGGAGAAGATTTGGCGACGATGGAATTCGAGAATTTATCAGAGAATGTTAATAATGTTGAACAACATTGGGCGGAATTCGAGAATTTATCAGAGAATGTTAATAATGTTGAACAACATTGGGCGGAATTCGAGAATTTATTAGAGAATGTTAATATAAATGAATTAGATGAAGGATGTATTCCACTTTAAAGTTGGGATATGAGCTTGTAATTTCTTAATCATTATTATGTTTCTTTTCGTGATGGTGATGAAGTGATGTGCATAGTATCGGTTGTAATTTCAAAATATTTTCTCTCTCTAACGAATAGCAGTCTAAATAAATAGTATCCGTTGTAATTTCTAGATACTAACGAACAGTATCGTTCTAGATAAGCTCTCTCTAACGAATAGTATCCATTGTAATTTATTAATTATTAATTATTTATTATTATTAAACTTGAAGAAGAAGAATGATAATTGTCTATTTAACACATCATGCCAAGACATTACTTAACTTCCGACCCTGGCTCGCATGACCTTTCCTTGTTGTTTTCAGACTGGACAGTCGCTCAGGGTCGAGTATGGATGGGGAAACAACTCAAAGATGGGTACCATCACATCAAACAGGGCCCATCATTTGTGTTGTGTATCAATTCAAGAGAATAACGATTTAAAGAAATACAAGGAAAACTTTACAAAGTAGTCATAAATACTGAATATCCAGAGAAACTGTACTAGGTCCCTTCATACATGGACGGTTTATATTAATTCGAGTGTTATAAACCGAGAAACATATCTAACTGTGGATCTTAGACTACCTTTCAAAAACATACAAGCATGTTGTGCATAAACGGCGTAAACTTATTTCTTTCCACACTGGACAAAATCTACTTGATAGTTGAGTTATAGACCCACCATTAACAAATTACAATGGATATAATATTAATTCAATGATTGATCGCCACTGGGTTCAAGTTGTAGGGATAGAGAAGATGACAAATAACATTTGAGAAATGTCAAGGGGCTTTGCTGGTATTGAAGAGTTATCTTAGCATGCTAGAATCACACAGGTCTTTAGTTCAACACTGTGCAACCGGTTGAGACCATCACATACACGAAGGGAATTATACAATGCCTTGTACATTTCACGAAGGGATTCGTTCGTGAGACTCTACCCTCCCTCGGATAAACTAGATATCATTTACTAAAACCTATTGAGGGGTGTCGTATACATTAAGACAACAAAGAATGTAGTGACTGTAACTAAAAGAAAAGTAAAATAGAGACATCAAGAAATGCATAACCTTTCCATTATTGAAGCTTTAGATTGTCAAGTAACCTTCACGTCGGATGAATCAGAAACCAAAATGATTTTTTTATAATACATAGGGTTCCTAAAACCAACTAACCAAATGCTCTCACCTTATTATGCAGAGTCCAAATGGTAGAGGTCCGCCCAATTACGTTTGATTCCAGAACGAGTCCACTACTTAAGCATTGAGAAGTTATAGAGAATATTTGATAACTCGACCTTATTTGCAGGGAGCACACAGAGCCAATATCAAAAGAAGACTAATGAAAACGATAGTTCTGGTGCCCATCTACTAGCCTACGGATGCTTAATGGCGGTCTGTAAGACAGTACTATAGCTAGGGTAAGGTGGCTAGATTTCGGAGGGACACTTTAAGCTCGTGATAATCCCGAGGGGCTGTTTCCAAAACGTCTTAAAAGCTTTGACAGAAGGGTCATTACACCTTCTCGACCGTATCCCAATTTAGTCCCGCCTTAATCCACAGAAAATGGATTTGGTAGACAGTTTAGTCTTCTCGTTCTAAGTTTGGTTAGGGTTCATCTTACTCATCGACATTCAGTTAAGGAAAGGTAAGCCTCTTCTCAACAGTTAATTCGAATAGAATGACACTTGTCCCTAAAGGGGTGAGGTGATAACTTGATTCTTAACTACCATCTCCACGCCTGGAATTCACAATTTCTAGGACCACGTTGATGGCAAGAAGCGCATTATGTTCTCTGCCCCGCATACCCGAAGAAACGTATTGGCCACTCCAAAATTTATCAAGGGTAATTCTTAGTAATCATCTCACGATAGGCCTTGCTGGAAGAGTACGTTTGGCAATGGACTTATATAAATATAGGCTATTGCTTAAACATTTTATGGTGCAATATGTTTGGTAATAATATGTTTATACATATCGAATGTTGCTTAAATATTTGGTGGCACAATGTAATAGGCAATAGTTATATACATGTATATAAATTGATGTGTCGATATTTTATGGCGCAGTGGAATTTTGAGTTTAGATGTGTCTATATCTCTAATTGGAACACAAAATTCTCCAATCAACACACATCAACTCCCAAAATCACAAAAAAGTGACTAGCATGTCAGGGTTTCGGAGTTCGAGATTTTGCAATTACAACAGCCAACGTCAACGCACAACAAATCCCGAAATTGCGAAACGTGACCCGCATTTTCGGGATTTCGAAGTTTGGAATTTCGCGAATTCAACAACTAAGTTCAACACATGACAACTCTCGAAATCATGAAAAGTGACCAGCACTTCAGGATTTCACGAATATAGAGGTCAAACATCGACAGGTACAAATCTCTGAAATATGAAACAAAGGGAAGGTTGGACTAGCGCTTTGGGGTTTCGGGCTTTCAGAACTTCATGGGTTCAAGTGCCTCAATAACAACGGCATAAACCAATTTCTGAAATGCGAAAAAGAGAAGCTCGGTACTTCGGGATTTCGGGTTTCGGAATCCCACGACTTCAAAAGCCAAACATCAAACACAAACAATTTTCTGAAATGCGAAAGAGGGAGAGTGGGTCCCACATTTCAGGATTTCGAGAATTCGAGCTTTGGGGTTACGGGGTTTCAAGTACCCAAACACTGCATACAACAATCCCTCAATTTCGAAAGAAACAAGATGTGGGATCCACTGCTTCAAGATTTTGGGTTTTGGGATTTCGAGATTTACAAACACATGGTGCATAAACACAAATGAAAAAGAAAATCCGAAATGTGAAAAATGATTATGGTGTGGGCCCTACAATTCGGGTTTCGAGGTTTACTAACTCCCGATGCAAAACATCACACCACATCAAACGCCGAATCGAAAAGTTACGAAAAAGGTAAGGGGCCCATCCAATATCTGGTTTCGAGGTTCGGATTTTCGTGAGCACAAAAGTCAATCATCAACAGACTGCAACTCCCGAAAGGTGATTAGTACTTTAGGAATTCAGAGTTCAGGATTTCGCGAGTGCAAGTTTCCAAACAACCACACATACAAAGCTCCGAAATGCGGAAAAAGGGAAGGTGGGTCCCGCACTTCCGGATTTCGGGTTTTGGGATTTCATGGTTTCAAATACCAAACCACCATACACAAAAACTCCCGAATTCTGAAAGGTGAAAGGATGTGGGACCACCACTTCGGGATTTCAGGTTTCGTGATTTCGGCGTTTCAAATACCAAACCACAATACACAACAACTCCCGAATTCCAAAAAGTGAAAGGATGTGGGACCACCACTTCGGGATTTCATGATTTCAAGGTTTCAAATACCAAACCACAATGCACAAAAACTCTCGAATTACAAAAAGTGAAAGGATGTGGGACCACCACTTCGGGATTTCGGGATTTCGGGGTTTCAAATACCAAACCAGAATATACGACAAATCCTGAATTTTCGAAAGGCGAAAGGGCGTGGGACTAACACTTTGGGATTTCGAGTTTCTGGGTTTCAAATGTCAAACCACATTATACGAAAGTTCCCGAATTCTGAAAGCATAAAGACTTCAGAGTTTTTCCTACTCAGAAGGATACAAAAGGATAAAGGTTTTCTATAAGGAAAAATCTCTAAATTTGTCATGGACCTTGACTAAGGAGAGGGTAGCCCATTCTGAAAAGAAACAAGGAAAGAAAAGACCTCCAAAATGCATCTATTCTCAAGATTGTTTTAACACCCGGAAAAAAAACAAAAAGGGGTTTCCAAAATTCTTTAACTCTTGGATTTTATCATTCTAAACACATCTAATATATAGATTGCATATTGTTAGAGAATATTGTTAGATACATAGTATCTGATAAAACATTCGAACAGAAAGTTGGGAGAAACTCGTTACAAGTCTGATTTAATCAGATATAATACACTAGATGCAAAAAGGTCATACAGACAGAAAAGGTAACTTATTCCAGTTTAGATTCAATCTATACATAACATCAAAATGCATAGCCATTCATAATAGAGAGGAGAAAATTAACATATCTGAATCCAATCCCTGGGAAGACAAACTGAACAACCACGTTCCTCCCAACCGTATAACAGGGCATCGAAAATCACTTGCCCGATTCACCCCCTTGCTTGACCATGAATCCATGAGAGCGAACTTGAAAACTCCTCCTTAGCTATGTCCTTCGATTCCAACAATTATCTTCTTGCTTCACACTTACTCAACAGTGCTCATAACAGCAAGACAATTTAGTTTCAACAAAACTCCTCTTGCCTCGCACTGAATCCGTAGTGCTCATAACAGCAAGAGAGTTATGAAATCCTTTCCCAGCATACTTCGCAGCATCCTACCTCCTCGCATATGCTATTTATCCATTTTTTCCCAGGTCTTCTCCCTACTTTGGGGATTTTCGCAGATTTTCTTAATCCCTGATTTTCAGTGGTTGCCAATGGCCAAATCTATGATTTTCCACTTGTAATCATCAGCCCAGAGGTAGTTCCAACTTGTTCCCCACTCATGGAGTCATGGTCAACTGATTTTAACATGGTTGTTCCATTTGTCCTCCTGCAGTTAATATAATTATTCTGTTGTGATACAAGTGTCATATTCAAATAGTTAGTTGGGTCCAAATAGATCTTTGCCCAACAGTCACAATAATTAAATACAATTATCAAATTCGAAATTCGAAATTTCCATAAATGGCAAAAATTTTCCAGATTCGAATTTTCCAAAAATGGAAATAAATTTCCAGCACATAAAAATAAAAAAAATTATTTTTGGGGGATGTTATATCCTTTCCCCTCTTTATTAAAACACTATCCTCATTGTTTGTTCCTTTCCTGGAACATGATTGGATGAGATTTCCACAAATATCCCTCCAATTCCCAAGTGGCCTCCTGAGGACTAAAGTGCTTCCATTGCACTTATACTTGAGCGACAGCTCTGTTCTGAAGAGTTATTTCTCTCCGGTCCAGAATGTGCATGGGTTCCACCTGGAACTTGCCCTCGGGTTCCACTTGCACCAAGTTCCAATCAATCATATGAGTAGGGTCATGAATATACTTTTTCAACAAAGAAACATGAAATACATTATGAATTGTTAGATTAGATGGAAGTGCAAGCTGATATGCTACGGGTCCAATTCGAGCGAGTATCTCGAAGGGCTCACAAAACCTGGGTGCCATCTTGGCACAATTTCCCAACTTCAGCGAGCTTTTTCGAGCTTTGACCTTCAAGCAAACATGTTCTCCCACTTGAAATTCCACGTGACTTCTTTTCTGATCTGCATAGCTCTTCGGTCTGTCTTGTGCTTCTTTCAAGTTCTGTTGTACCTTTCTTACCATGTTCTCCATTTCTTGGAGCATCTTTGGTCAGACCATGAGTCTCTCAATTGGGTTATCCCAGCTAATCACAATTGTACACTTTCTGCTATACAATATTTTGAAAGGGCTCAACTTAGTCGAAGTTTGGTACTCATTGTTATATGCAAATTCCACCAAGTGCAGGTAGTCTTCCCACTTGTTCAGTTTTTTTCTTAGATACATGTGGAGCATATCCTCTATGATTCAATTTGTCCTTTTGGTCTATCCATTCGTTTGTGGATGATAACTCATACTGAAATTCAAATTAGTATTTAGCCCTGCAAACAATTCCTTCCAAAAAGCGGATGTGAATTTTACGTCTCTATCTGAAATCACCATTTTAGGAATACCATGCAGTCTAAGAATTTCTTTCATGAATATTTCAGCAATGTTAATATCTTTAAAAGTAGACTTTATAGGAATAAAGTGTGCAGACTTACTGAGTTTATCGATTACAACCATGATTGAATCATTCTGTTTCTGGGTTATAGGCAAACCTATTATAAGGTCCAGTGAGATGGTCTCCCATTTCCATTCTAGTACTGGTAATGGCAGTAATAGGCCGGCTGGATGCTGGTGTTCAACCTTAACCTGCTCGCAATCTTGGCACCTAGCCAAGTACTCTGTTGTTTCACCCTTCATATTAGGCCAGTAAAATAGTTTTCTGAGTGTTGTTATTGTTTTCTGGTAACCTAGATGGCTAGAGTATGGTTTCTTATGCACATTGTCTAAAATAGTTAATTTTATCTTTGTTGAATCTGGTATGTAAAGTCTGTTTTTAAATCTTAATAGTCCCTCCTTGTCGATACTTATATCTGGTTAATCTGAGTTTGTGACACTATTTTGCAATTCTGCCATCATCTTAGTGTAATTTTCGTCATTAACACTTGTCGTTCTTATTCTTTGTTCCAGATCACTTTCTGCTCTACTAATATTTATCTCAAATAACCCATGGATTCGGCGGCTTAAAGCATCTGCTACTTTATTTTCCTTACCCTTGATATGTCTGACTTCGAAGTCAAATTCGCTCAAGAAGGCTAGCCACCTTGCTTGTCTCACATTAAGGTCTGGTTGGTTAAACAAATATTTCACTCCACTATTATCTGTCAATAGTAAGAATTTTCTACCCATGATCTAGTGTCGCCACATTTTTAAGGCATGTATTACTGCTGCCAATTGTAAGTCATGAGTGACATAATTTCTGTTCCTTTAATTTCCGTGATTCATAAAAAATCACATGCCCTTCCTGAGTTAGAACACCGCCTAGCCCCTCTTTACTTGCATCAACGCATACTGTGAAGTCTTAATCTGGGTCTGCTACCTTCAAGATGGGCGCCGATGTCAATAATTGCTTTAGCTTGTTAAAATTGTCTTGACACTTTTGCGACTAGTTAAACTTGGTCCCTTTCTTTTGTAGTGATGTGATAGGGTAGGCTATCTTGGAGAAACCTTCTATAAATCAGCGATAATATCCAGTGATTCCCATGAATGATCATATATCTACCACATCTTTAGGCACTGACCATTCCTTAATGGATTTTATCTTTTCCGGGTCTACGACAATACCTTCTGAGGAAATGACATGTCCTAAATATTGTATTTCTTTTTGATAGAAATCACATTTGTCGAATTTTGCATATAGTTTTTGTTTTCTTAGTGTTTGCAGGACTATTCATAAGTGTTCATCATGTTCCTCCTCTATTTTAGAATAGACCAAAATATCGTCGATAAATACTACTATGAACTTGTCTAAGTACTAGTTAAAAATGCTATTCATTAAGGACATAAATGTGGCTGGTGCATTAGTGAGTTCGAAAGGTATGACTACAAACTCGTAATGTCCGTATCTTGTTCGAAAAGATGTTTTGTTTATGTCTCGGTATTTTATCCTAACTTCATGATATCCAGATCGTAAATCCAATTTTGAGAAGATGTTGGCCCCACCAACTTGATCGAAAAGATCATTTATCCTGGGTAAGGGGTATTTGTTCGTAGTCACTTTGTTCAGTTGTCTATAATCGATACACAGTCTTAGAGTACCATCTTTCTTTTTCACAAAGAGGACTAGTGCACCCCATGACGAGACACTTGGTCTGATATATTCTTTATCCAATTCCTGTAATTGTATTTTTAATTCTGTTAGTTCAGGTAGACTCATTCGGTAGGGTGCCTTTGAGATAGGGGTTGATCCGGGTAGTAAGTCTATTGAGAAATCTATCTCTCTCCTAGGTGGCAATTCTGGTATCTCATCAACAAACATGTCTCTGAATTCACGTAGGACAACAAAGTCTTCTAACTTGGGCTTATCTTCTTTTTCTAATAGATTTGTCACTTGGATGGCGTAAACTTGAGATCCTTTCCTAATACATTTCTTGAGTTGCATCGCTATAACTTGTCTGACTGATACAGGTTTTGGTATGCCTTGGGCTGTTCTAGTAGTGCCAAGATTATCTTTATAGCTAAGTACCTTTGTATAAAAATCTAGTACTGCTTTGTGTTGTTCCAACCGATCCATCCCAATAATCATGCCATAAGATCCTAGTGGTAGGATGTTCAGATTGGTCCTTATCTTTTGGCCATCTAAGCTGAACTCAAGAACAGAAATAAAGTTAACTACTTTTCTTTTAGTACATGTTGCTAGTTGTACAAGCCAAGATTTTTCATGCTTTTGTTTCTTAAGTTTATTCGACTCTACTACATCGGGAGTAATATAACTTAATGTAGCTCGAGAGTCAATTAAAACAGAAATTCGAGTTTCATGGATTTTACCTTCGACTTCTACCACCGAGGACTGGTGGTCAGCTTGTCGACCATCTATGGTTGCATTTATCCGATGCAGACTTCTACCCATGTCACCTACTGTCGAGGCTTCTTGCAAATTGTGAACAACAGTTCTATTTGCTACAATTAAACGTTGACAGTTCCTCCTTAGTGAGCATTGTCCCCAAACCTTTTCGTTCCAAGGTTCAAATGTTTACCACTACCTTGCATATTCGGGTTATTGGAGTGAAAATCCTTCCTTGGAAAACTTTTTGCTATATTTTGATAAGGATTTGGCTGGTATCCTTTCTTCCGCTAGTGTGTTCCATCTTGTCTCTTATCCTTCCAAGTCTTGGGAAACTCTACTCACTATTTATACTGGTCATAGCACATTCGTGCCTTCCTGGATGACTCACTCAAGGATTTGGGGTTGTCAAACTCAATTCTATCCCTATAGGACTGTGGTAAACAACTTAAGAATTGCTGGATTTTTACCTTATCCTCCTGGATGTATGGTACAACCCTTAGTAGTTCCAGAAATTTATTTATAAGGTCATCCATCGTCATTTGTCTGAGTCATAATTCATAAAATTCTTTCGTCTTCCTTTCATAATAGCTCTTAGAAAGGTATTATTTCTTAAAATACTTCTTGAAGTCGGACCATTCCAATTGTTTCTCCTTTAGGCCCTTGGCCAATTTTAGGTCCTGCCACCAAATGTTGGCCTTCCCTTTCAGATTGTAGATGACCATTCTGACCTTCATGTTGCTGGAATAGTTGTAGATTTGGAAGTATTTTTTGATGTCCAACAACCATGTTGTTTGCACCCAATTAGTTGCTTGATGAGAAAATAAAGGATGCTTACATGCCCAGTTGGGCTCTGCTAGGCATGACACCTATAGAGTAAAATGTTAGAAAGAGAAACAACAAAGATATTAACAAGAAATAAATTAAAACCAATTAAAACTAGAAGCATATGAGAAAATGAAAAATAAAAACAAATGGACCAATATCACCAATGTATAAACTGATCTATTGATGAAATCCAAAGGCACAAAGAAGAAAGGGGACTTGGGTCCCTCCTTTCTCCAATGGAAGGCTCTTGAGGCCCTCAAAGCTTGCTCTCCTTACAAATGAAAAGATGAAAATGTGGGTGAAAGAACTCCAAGCTTATTCACTCAAGAGAGGGGTGAATAGCTCTATGAAATGGAGCTTGTGATGTCTATTGCCAAAGAATGAGTCCTTAGCAATCTTAGAAGCATAACAATACATAGAATTCCTTGAGAAAATGGTGGTTATTCATGGCCTTTTATAGCCTAGCATTGGGTTATTATGCAACCTCTTTAGAATGTGAAAAGGGGCTCTTTAGGGCACAATTAGGTCTTTGACCAGCCCACCATGAGGATTGAGCTCGGATTTGGTGTCAAATCGACTTGGGAGCTGATCCATTAGTGGTTGGGAGGCCGACCAATTTCAATAAATGCGTCGTTTAGCAGGCACGCGGGTTTTTCGCCAAACAGCCGCACATCGTGCGCTGAAGCGTGCATTGTACATTGTTGTTACGCGCATATGCACGTGAACCTGAGTTCTGTAAAGCGCCCTTCAAATTTTTGGTAATTTTGTATAGTTTTTTTACCCTTTTTCTATGCTGTGGAATTAATTTTGTGCCATGAATGAATTCTTTTCTTTTTTGATGATGCGGAGTTCTTGTCGCCATGTGCGGACGAAATTTCAATGATAACAGATGCCCCCTGATGGATGAGGTTAAGAGAAAAACGTATAGCCGAAATCCATCAATGTTTCTTTTACTCAGAATGGTGGTGTAAGGGAGAGCAAGAGTGGGACCGTGTAGAGCAATCTGTTGGAGAAGACAGGAACCGTGCATAACAATATACAACTGTGTACAACTGAGGCGGGCATGCCCCATGCTCGTATGATGTAACTCTGACAAAAGATGATGGAAATGTTGATGTAGACAACTGCAGTGCCCTCGGGGGCGGGAATGATAATGGCGGAAGACAATTCTGCAAAGGAACGTACTCTGAACCAGCGGTAATGGTCGTGGAAGTAAACATCGACGGTGATGTGGGCATTGGTGGCCCTACTAAGCTCAGAGGTCTTCGGCAACTGATAATAAAAACTGCAATAGTCGCAAAGTAAGACCCACCACAACATGAGAAAGTGTTGGCGTCAAATGTTATGGGGGTCAACGACATCAGGGAGCAATGGTGCTTCCCCTTGTGCCGTCCGAGATCTCTCATTAAATGGGAAATGAGAATCAAGATACTGTCGCCCTTGTGGAAAAGTGTGTTGATGTCGACAAAAGGGGAACATGACTCCCAGAAGCAAAGGGCTTCGCGGAATCTACTGTGGTGAGGAAGTGGTAGAGGTACATGGACGAAGTCAAGAAGTGGGAAGACTCCAGACTGCCCTTGGTTGGAGGGTGCATGATATAAGGCGTGGCCACAACCGTGTGACAAGATCGAGTGTCAGGGGGATGACAAGATCAGGGATAAGTTGTGCTAGAGGCGGGACAAGGTGAACAAATTCAGAGGAGAAAGGTAAGTGACCGGGGTAGTGCTCTGAAGTTATAGACGATGTCGGCGGGGGTAAATAGGAAGTAATGCTCCAACCAAGGGTGGCATGGGTTGCGTGTGGCCAAAAAGGAAAGCAGGTCGCCAACAGTGACAACCAAAGCAAATAACTGGAAATAAAGGCGTTTGTACAATAAATAATGAATAATTTGGGGAAAAATGTACAAATATAGAAACGGGTGCCCCTGTGTGAAATGAGTGCCCCAGGGAGGGCATAAATTTTCTTGAAAAACTGATGAAGGGTGGGGGCCCCATTGGCGAGTTTCTGTATGAGGTAGGTGAAACGAAGATAGGTTCGCAGATGGGCAAACTAATGGTGGATGAAATGGAGGGTTCATGATCCTGTGGCTGTGCAGGTAAAAAGAACTGAAGCATAAAGCGATGATCTGGGAGTCCATGTGGGAGAGCTTAGAAAAATGAGGAGAAGGAGTATGTGGTTGATCTGCAACATGATGAAAGACTACCGGGACTCCCATCCCTAAAGGGTAGTGAAGAACAGCATGAGTGTCAAAAGTGCCAAAAGGTGCTATGAATGGGACAACTCATGTGGGTGAGAATGCTACCGGGTTATAGTACAAAAGATGCAAAATGGAGGTGTGAGTACTGTAGAGCCGGGGATGGGTACCCTAAAAGCCAATATCAGAGGGTGTGACTAGAAATGTAAATGCAATACTGTGGGAGAGACTACATGCCAGTGCTGAGTATATACCTGGAGGGATGATGTCGATGACCGATGGGCAAGTACCTGCACACATAACAACCAAATACCCAAAGTGAACAATATCTGAAGAGAAGCTAAGATATGAGCTTGTATTTGACAAATGTGACTATGCGTGTGCGTACCTGACCATGATATGAAAAAAAGGTGCCCCGGGGGCTCATGATGAAAAGAGACCCAAGGACTGCTGAAATGTAGGTGACGGGACACTGATCCCGTGGCTGAAGACGGTTCGGAAAATGGAGCTTATGGGCTCTGGTGCAAAAAAAGAAAATGAAAGTGGGGAAAAGGGCTTAGATATGGATAGTGGGTCCATAATTCCATCCCAGGTGCATCGATACTATGGGCGATCGGGCGGTAGTTTGGGGGGAGGACATGTACTTCCCCTTTGCTTGAGGATTGATGAAGAAGTATAATATATCACATTCGCAGGAGCATTGGTATGGAGTGTCGAAGGAAACTCAGGAAGAGATGTGTGGCGTGTCGCGGCTAATGTGTGGCGGACATATGTGATAGATGGGAAATGGTGTGTATAATGGCCATAACCGGAACATATGGCACAAGCGAATTTGGTTCGCGGCCCTTTGCTACTTGAGTTAGGAGAGGTAGCGGTAGTACTTGTTAGAGTGACGAGTGGTGATGGTGTTGGATTGACTGGAATGAGGTTTCGTAACTCAGGTACAGATGGGAATCTGTGGGTTGGGTGTCCGTCTTTCTCACATAGTGCACAAGGTGGTGGGATGTGTAGAGGAAGTGGAGCTGTGGGCTCTTTTTTCTTTCTCCTGCCCCCAGCTGTGGCAGGGGGGTTAGTGATTGGGGGTGTAGAGGGTATGGTGGGAGTAAGTATGGGAATCGTCATTGGGATTCCTTCCGTTGGGGGAAGGGATGTTTGAGGAACCATCGCTGGTGGATGTAAATACCAAACTGGAAGTGCCAACACCATATTAGGGAGAGTAAGCGTTGTGGCTACTTGGAAAGCTTCGATACCGGGTGGAGGGTAAAAGAAGGGAATTTGAGTGAGGGTTTGGGGGACGGTTTCCCAAACAAGACTATGCCCTTGAGGGGATGTGGATTTGTGGACTGTTGGGGTCGACGAGGGCGCAAGAGGCTCCGACGGGAGTGGTTCTGTGACTATTGGGATGTCAGGAATGACTGAAGCCTCTTGAGGAGGAAGAGCATCCTCCATGTCAGTGCTTTTAGAGGAAACTACACAAACTTGTGCTGAAAAAGATGGGTTTAGGAATGGTTGTGTTTCCTGACAAGTGCCCACCATGGGTGGGTCTTGGAATAATCGAGGGCCATTGTAGGCAACAGGAAAATCATTCGGGAAAACATGAACAAGGGGGACGATGTTACCGATGTTGGCGGAATGGTTAGGCTCGTAATGTGTAAGTTGTTCGATGGTGACGATCGTCCCATTATGGGGGAACATCATCGTATGAAACACAGAAGAGGCGACTGCCTTCATAGCGTACATGTATTTGTGTCCGAACAGGATATTGTAATCAAGCTGGGCATCGATAACTTCAATGTCAATAAGGATTTTTTTTCCCCCAAGTTCTATGGGGATATTTTGACAAAGCCCTGTGGGAGATGTTGGTCGACCGTCGTAAGCTCGAAGGGTGCTGGTAGAGGGTACTAGCTCAGGGGAGCCAATTTTCTGCCATATGTCTTTAGACATGATGCACGTGGATGCACCTTCATCGATGATACACCGATGAACTGTGGTGTTCCAAATCTTACCGGGTATCTGGAAAGCTACTTGGGGGGGAAGACGTGGTTCTTCGTTATTTGAATAAAATGTGATCAGCTGGGTGTCAGCTGTGTCGATTGCCCCCAAGGCAGAAAGCAAGGATTTTCTCTGTGATGGGCAGGTTTGGAGGACCTCCAACACAGATATGGCTGCGGGAGACTGGGCTAAGTCATCAACTAGACTATAATTATGAGCAGCCTTAGCATGAGGGTTATGTACATTCCATCATGGTATGCAAGGAATGGGTTCCGCGTTAGGACATGGAATCATCAATGGTTGGCCTATGGGAGATGGCCGTGTTTCTGAGGTGGTTGAGGTAGAGTCGAGAGGCAGACTATATTGATGACTGCGAGTTTGCAGATGGATTTCGTCATTGGTGAGGAAAATACTGTGATCAATCGAATCCCTATGTTGAGTGGTACCTAGGGTTGCAGATTGCCCCATTTGTGGTGGGGTAGGGTGGATCATGTGTTGGGTAGTCATCACACCTTGATGTGTAATAGGATTTGGTGGCAAGATGGGAGGGGGTTGTTGCACGTATTGTTGTGGTGCCTGCTGAGGGGTGGGTTGTGCAGGAGAAGGGGGAAGGCTCCCAGAGTCTTTAAACCATTTGAAATCAGCGATCTGGGGGCAATGGTGAGTGTAATGACCGAACTCACCACAAAGAGCACAAGGGTGGATGGTTTTAATATTATTCCACCGTTGGTGTTTTTTGTTGTTGCCCCCTTGGGGGTTTTGGTATCCTGGGTGTTGGTTGCCCCAATCGAGTTGATTTTGTTGGGGTTGATTCCAGCCTTGACCTGGGTTTTTGTTGTTCCAGTTCCATCCTTGTTTGGCATTATTTGATGGATGAGTAGGGTTGGTTGTGTTCAAGTGTTCAAAATTTTGGTATTGTTGAGAAGCAGAGGGTTGAACAAAATTTACCCCCGCATGTGGATGTGGGTGAGCCATGGGTTGTGGGGGACCAGGAAACAAAAAATATGGATTTTGTGGTGGTACCGATCCATAAGGTACATAGGAAGGTTGTGCGCTTTCACTAGTACTATACGCTGATGTTGAGGGAGTACCACTGGTTGTGGGAACAGGTGGATGTGTGGGTGGTGCCGGAGGTGGTCCACTACTGGGTGGAGGTGTAGCCACTGGGTATGGCTGTGGATAAGGGGGTGGGGGATAATAAGGCGTGCCCCCATATACCGGCGGGTATTGAGATGTTCCATACATCGGTGGTGGTGGGGGTGGTGGACCATGGTATGCGGTGGCACCTATTAATCCATCTGTTGAGTGAGACATCCCCGGTTTGTCCTGGCCAAATGGCGCAGGTTTTGGAAGGTCAGGGAGTACTGTGTATAAATACCCTGACTGTGCATAAATGAGATCGTATTGTTGAGCCTTGATGATGGCTTCCTCTTCAGATTGTGGGAAAGTGGAAGCTACATCCTTACCTAGGAGAGCGACAAGGGATCTAAGAAACGAGTCAAGACACTGTTGTTTGGTGGTTTCTGCTTTACACAAACTACATCGCCTACGCCACTCATGAATATGATAAGCGATGTGGGTGGATGAGGTCTGTTTGAAGTTAGACAGTAGTTCGAGACCGTTGTCATGGTGGATGGGTAGTTGAAAAAATGTCAAGAAGGCTTTGGCCAATGACTCAAAGGTTGTGTCGGACCCTGACTTTTCTTCGACATACCATTTGGTTGACGGGCCGGTAAGCGTGCGTTGGAAAAGTCGCAATCTGACGGAATCATCCATCATGCTATTGGAAGAACACCATAGATGAAAGGTCATGACATGATTGGCGGGGTCATCCCCCGCCTTCCCTTCAAACTTTGGTATGTCTGAAGGAAGTTTGGTTGGCATTGCAGGCCATGTGGCGTCATGCAATATAGGATTATTAGTGAGCTTGGTGAGATCCGGAATGTTGAGAGAGGCCAAGTATGGCATCTGTAGTGGGGGTGGAGAGTTAGCTCCGGCCATGGTGTGTTGTGAACTTGACCCTTGATTGGGAGTAGGTGGGTTGGTGCTCCCTCCTTGAAAGGAAGTAGGTCCCCCGCTTCCGTGCAAAGGAGAGCGAGTGAAAGTATGACCTTGGGAAGTGGACCCAAGTAAGGTAGAACCAAGCAAAGCTGATCCTAAGATGGTAGCACTCACAGGAGTGTGTGAAGGAGGTATTGATGAACGAGTATGACCAGATACTCCCCCTAAGATAGGAGGGAGGTTGATCAAGCATCGTGAACGATGGGGGTTCTGTGGTTCCCCTATGATGTCAGACTAGTTGCGTGAAATGTGTGCAATAAGTGGTGAGAGAAATATGGAAACAAGAGTCTTTGCTGTGGTGTGCTTTACACAATATATATATCCAAGTCAAACTGTAATCAGATGTGCATCATACATAAATGAGAAAGAAACATATATGTGGGTAAGAGGGTTTTTTCCGCGTGGGGGATCAAAAAAAGAAAGAAAATGCTCGTGTCCTAGAAGACGTAACGTCCTTCCTCTCAAATAGCACTGGATCTTCCAATAGCTCTCAACAGTGGGGCCTGAAGTCACCGAAAGAGACACTAGTGAAGAATGAAATAACTGGTTATAATGAGGGGTAGAGGGGGCAATATCTCGAAAGAGCTGGCGATACTTCCCAATAGCCACACAAAATCCAATCAAGGTGCGATTGCAGCCCACAACCGCCACCTAGGTAGATGTCCTACAATTGGTCACTAGGTACCTCGGTCCAAGCGCGGCATTTAGATTTTCGGCCTAAGAAATGGGTCACGGGCTAGATCCCGTCCAAGAGGTGGGTGCTTCAAGGGGGGAGGCACAGAACAACCGGACCTCGACCTTCGACCCTTCACGGGTATCTCCCTGCCTTATGGTGATTGGAACGCTGGACTTGGAGGATTTGAAAGTTCCCTATTTGTCAACTTCTATGTTTGAAAGTGTGAGAACCAGATAACGGGGGGTTATTTAGATGCCTACCCCCGAAATCCTACCTAAACTAAAATTTTCTTTTGGCACCTCCTGTGGAGGACAACTTAGTGAGTTGTTAGAAAAATTTTAGATGAAGTTGTTTTGTGAGGCTGGGGTTGTAAACCAACCTCGTTTGATTTAAAAGTGGGAGTGGATAGTCCAATCAAGAAAGGATGGGGTGTTTTCAGAATCCCTTTGGAGGAAACCTACTTAGACCACCACGTTTCGAGACGAGGCCATGTGAGTGCAAAAGTGTCTTTTGTGTGTGAGTGAAAGTGTACCAAATTTTAGCTATTTAGATGTCACCTTGCAACATGTGGACATCGCTTGGTCCTTTACAAGAGTTTGATTACCTAAATAAGCTAGATGTCATTGGTACAACCTTGCGTAATTTTAAAAGCCCTAGGAAACTAGCATGTGGACATTGTGGTCCGTTACTATCTTTTAACTCCCTATGTGTGAGTTAATCTAGAAAATCATGAAACTAGCCTAGATTGAACATGTGGGCATGTGTGGGCCCGTTAAAAACTTTTAACTCTCCTAGTTTTCTGATCTAAGAGAGCAAAATTCAAACACTATTCTAGCTTTGTTGACATGTGGGCATGTGTGGGCCCATTACAAGAATGTGTTTGACAAAATGAAACTAAGAGGGGTCTCAAAAGAGCCATTGTCCTCTCCTAAAAGTTTTTTGAATTTTTTTTTAAGGGAGATGAGATTGTTTTCGCAATCCTTTTCTGGTTCTCAGGATCGCTCAATGGCGCAAGAGAAGAGCATACTCAAGATTGTTACTTGCAACTTCTAGTCCCAAAATGTGAGTTTAGATGTGATTTAGAATTGATGTTCAACTTAGAATTATAAACCAAAGCAAGCCATCCATGTGGCAAAAAGCAAATAAGGAAAAATGATTTTTATCCACCTAAGTGCCTATGTTTGTTTGATTATCGCCTTTATAAGTTGAGGGGTCTAAGTGGTGCAGTATTTAGAGCATGCATATCATCATTCTTAAGAAGGAAAATGATTTTTCCCCACATCCAAGAGCTTACAATGTCAAAAAAAGATCAAATGCGCGTCACATAGTGCATACACAGGCGCATTGAGTGCACGAGCGCTGTCGAAAATGAGTTAAAAAACACATGCGCGCATAGAGAAAATGTTTCACAGGTTCATGCGCACACGATGCGCGCCTGTGGGGTGAAATAACCGTGTGCCTGTGGCAAGAAACCAAGGAGAAAAATCGGGATGGATTTCTCCCAATCTTCTGGTGAATTGACTGGTTAGCATGTCGGCAGAGGCCGGTTTGTGAACCTGCAAGTTAATGAAATCAAAAGGAAAGCAAAATAAACCCAAATGAGGGAGGAATTGATACCTAATCCCTAGTATGGTCACCAATATGTTTGCACCCAATTAGTTGCTTGATAAGAAAATAAAGGATGCTTACATGCCCAGTTGGGCTCTGCTAGGCATGACAATTGTAGAGTAAAAGGTTAGAAAGAGAAACAACAAAGATATTAACAAGAAATAAATTAAAACAAATTAAAACTAGAAGCATATGAAAAAATGAAAAATAAAAACAAATGGACCAATATCACCAATGTATAAACTGATCTATTGATGAAATCCAAAGGCACAAAGAATAAAGGGGACTTGGGTCCCTCCTTTCTCCAATGGAAGGCTCTTGAGGCCCTCAAAGCTTGCTCTCCTTACAAATGAAAAGATGAAAATGTGGGTGAAAGAACTCCAAGCTTATTCACTCAAGATAGGGGTGAATAGCTCTATGAAATGCAGCTTGTGATGTCTATTGCCAAAGAATGAGTCCTTAGCAATCTTAGCAGCATAACAATACATAGAATTCCTTGAGAAAATGGTGGTTATTCATGGCTTTTTATAGCCTAGCATTGGGTTATTATGCAACCTCTTTAGAATGTGAAAAGGGGATGTTTAGGGCACAATTAGGTCTTTGACCAGCCCACCATGAGGATTGAGCTTGGATTTGGTGTCAAATCGACTTGGGAGCTGATCCATTAGTGGTTGGGAGGCTGACCAATTTCAATAAATGCGCCATTTATCAGGCGCGCGGGTTTTTCGCCAAATAGCTGCACATTGTGCGCTGAATCACGTATTGTACGTTGTTGTTACGCGCATATGCGCGCGAACCCGGGTTCTGTAAAGCGCCCTTCAAATTTTTGGTAATTTTGTATAGTTTTTTGACCCTTTTGCTATGCTGTGGAATTAATTTTGTGCCATGAATGACTTCTTTTCTATTTTGATGATACGGAGTTCTTGTCGCCATGTGCGGATGAAATTTCAGTGATAACACATGCCTCGACTTCTTCTCCTGTCCTGGATTCTCCGTCGAAAGTAGCTGGTTTAATCTTTTTAAATTCTCCTTCAAGGTGGTCTGTTTGTTTTCTTTTTCTATCTGGTATGGTTTTGTCTTCAGCTGAAGGTGTCCCTTCAGATGAAATGTCTCCTTTTTCTAGTTTCGCACCATAATTCTTGGAGGCCCTTTTGCTAACCTCTTCCTCGTGGTTATCATCTTTTGGACTTTTCTTGGTTACTATACTACGCAGCAGGACTTCATTTATCTCTTGCTATTCCTACTGTGCCTTCTTCAATTTTTCATTGTCGGCCTTGAAAACCTATAGTTCAACTATAAGGTTTATCATTGTTTCCAACACTTCCGTGGGTGAGATTCCATCACTGTTTTGTCTCGGATCTCTGGGAGGTCCTTGTTGTGGATTCTCTTCCATCCTGATTTCTGTACCTTCTTGAGCTGCCATTATTCAACACAAAACAGAAAAGCTTTTTGTTTGCAATTCACAAGATTTGTTAGTTTTCTCATAGATCAGAATATATATACTAAGAAATTAATGTGGCCCTGTTCAGGCCCAGTGTTGTAACTTTTTCTTTGATACCATATGTAATGTACCTCAAAAATCACCATAAAAAAAAAAAATTGTTTGTACATTTATCCTTGAAAAGTTTTGAGGTCTCAAGCAAGTAGGCTTTCTGTATAAAGCTTGAGTTGAAAGTTTTTTGGGGACCTTACTGTCGTTGATTATATTTACTATACAACTTAAAAATTCCTACTGATACAATAAGTGTATCCTGCTCCCTTCAATGTTTATTCAAAGTCTTGTAACAATTACCAATATTTCTTATTTGATGATGTCTGTAATACCAGCGCAGGTTTAACTAGACGAGCATCCTGCAAATAGGTCTGTTACTTCTATATCTCTAATTGGAACACAAAATTCTCCAATCGACACACATCGACTCCCGAAATCGTGAAAATGTGACCAACATGTCGGGGTTTCGGAGTTCGGGATTTTGAAATTACAACAAGCAACGTCAACGCAGAACAAATCCCAAAATTGCAAAACGTGACCCGCATTTTTGGGATTTCGGAGTTCAGAATTTCACGAATTCAAAAACTAAGATCAACACACGAGAACTCCCGAAGTTGCGAAAATTGACCAGTACTTCGGGATTTCACGAATACAGATGTCAAACATCGACAGGTAAAAATCTTTGAAATACGAAACAAAGGGAAGGTTGGACTAGCACTTTGGGGTTTCGAGCTTTCGGACCTTCATGGGTTCAAGTTTTTCAACAACAACGACACAAAACCAATTTTTGAAATGCGAAAAAGAGAAGCTCAGTACTTCGGGATTTCAGGTTTCGGAATCCCGTGACATCAAAAGCCAAACATAAGAAATAAACAATTTCCTGAAATGCGAAAGAGGGAGAGTGGGTCTCACATTTCGGGATTTCAGGAATTCTGGTTTCAGGGTTTCAAGTACCCAAACACCGCATACAACAATCCCCAAATTTCAAAAGCAACAGGATGTGGGATCCACTGCTTCGGGATTTTGGGTTTTGGTATTTCGAGATTTACGAACACATGGCGCATAAACACAAATGAAAAAGAAAATCCAAAATTCTAAAAACGATTAGGGTGTGGGCCCGACAATTTGAGGTTTCGGGGTTTACTAACTCCCGATGAAAAGCATTACATGACATCAAACGCCGAATCACAAAGTTACGAAAAAGGTAAGGGGCCCATCCATTATCGGGTTTCGGGGTTCAGATTTTTGTGAGCACAAAAGTCAATCATCAACAAAGTACAACTCTCGAAAGGTAATTAGTACTTTAGGAATTCGGAGTTCAGGATTTCGCTAGTGCAAGAGCCCAAACAACCACACATACAAACCTCCGAAATGCAGAAAAAGGGAAGGTGGGTCCCGCACATCAGGATTTCAGATTTTGAGATTTCGGGGTTTCAATACCAAACCACCATACACAACAACTCTTGAATTTCAAAAGGTGAAAGGATGTGGGTCCAACACTTCAGGATTTTGGGTTTCGGGATTTTGGGATTTCGGGGTTTCAAATACCAAACCCCAATAAACAACAACTCCCAAATTCTGAAAAGTGAAAGGATGTGGGACCACTACTTCGGGATTTTGGGATTTCGGGGTTTCAAATACCAAACCACAATACACAACAACTCCCAAATTCTTAAGAGTGAAAGGATGTGGGACCAACACTTCGGGATTTCGGGTTTCGGGATTTCGAGGTTTCAAATACCAAACCACAATATACGACAATACCCGAATTTCCAAAAGGTGAAAGGGTGTGGGACCAACACTTCGGCATTTTGGTTTTCAGGTTTTCGGGGTTTCAAATGTCAAACCACAGTATACGACAATTCCCGAATTTCGAAAGCATAAAGACTTAAGAGTTTTTCCTGCTCAGAAGGATACAAAAGGATAAAGGTTTTCTGTAAGGGAAAATCTCTAAATTCATCATGGACCTTGACTAAGGAGAGGGTAGCCCATTTTGAAAAGAAACAAGGAAAGCAAAGACCTCTGAAAGGCATCTATTCTCAAGATTGTTTTAACACTCGGAAAAAAAAACAAAAAGGGGTCTCCAAAATTATTTAACTCCCGAATTTTATCATTCTAAACACATCTAATATATAGATTGCATATTGTTAGAGCATATTGTTAGATACATAGTATCTGATAAAACATTCGAACAGAAAGTTTGGAGAAACTCGCTACAGATCTGATTTAATCAGATAAAATACACCAGATGCAAAAAGGTCATACAGACAGAGAAGGTAACTTATTCCAGTTTAGATTCAATCGATACATAACATCAAAAGACATAGCCATTCATAATAGAGAGGGGAAAATTAACATATCTGAATCCAGTCCGTGGGAAGACAAAGTGAACAACCACATTCCTCCCAACTGTAGAATAGGGTAGCCAAAATCACTTTCCCGATTCACCCCCTAGCCTGACCATGAATCCATGAGAGCGAACTTGGAAATTGCTCCTCAGCCATGTCCTTCGATTCCAACAGTTATCCTCTTGCTTCACAGTTGCTCAACAATGCTCATAATAGCAAGACAGTTTGGTTTCAACAAAACTCCTCTTGCCTCACACTCAATCCGCAGTTCTCATAACAACAAGAGAGTTTATAAATCCTTTCCTAGCATACTTGGCAGCGTCCTACCTCCTCGCATATGCTATTTATCCATTTTTGCCTAGGTCTTTTCCCTCCTTTTGGGATTTTCACAGCTTTTCTTAATCCCTGATTTTTAGGGGTTGCAAGTGGCCAATTCTGTGATTTGCCACTTGTAATCATCAGCCCAGAGGCAGTTCGAACTTATTCCCCACTCATGGAGTCATGGTCAACTGATTTTATCATGGTTGTTCCATTTGTCCTCATGATGTTAATATAATTTTTCTATAGTGATACAAGTGTCATAGTCAAATAGTTAGTTGGCTCCAAACAGATCTTTGCCCAATTGTCAAAATAATTAAATACAATTATTAAATTCAAAATTCAGAATTGCCATAAATGGCAAAAATTTTCCAGATTCGAAGTTGCCAAAAACAGAAATAAATTTCCAACACATAAAAATAAAAATATTTATTTTTGGGGGATGTCACACCCTTGAATAGACTCTGCTCTTCATGACGCTCACCCTTCTGGCTTAAAATTACATCATAAAAAAAGAAGAAAAACACATAGGGTACTCTTTCAACATAACGAATTAAAACCCGAATACCTTTTGAGCTTTTGACCAGGAGTCTGTGCCCAAATCTATGCACGGTCGAAGTCCCTGCAAGGAATTTTTCAATTTACATTAGTATTGTATAATAAAAGAAGGATGGACAGAACCTTTAACAGAATAATGAATGATAGGAAGAGTTTAATGAAATGTGGTACTCAACTCATGGTGGGAGAACTAGGAGTCTCTTCCTGTGTCGCATCTGGTCGTATAAACGTTCCAGGTCGAGGGGAGGATGGTTCAGGGACTTCTGATGGGTACCCTCGTAAACACAGAGCCCCATCATTAGATCTCGGTTCCCAATCCTTTAAAGAATAAGAATGATAGTTTCAATATTAAAGAAAATTATTGCTTCAACCAATAAATATCTATAAGAACGCTTCGACTTCATAGACCTTCATACGAAACAAGCACGAATGTCTCCATGAGTACTATAACTTTCTATAACTTTGACCCAAAAGAAAATCAAATGCACAATGAAACTCTAGAACCTGTTAGGGACTTACGAAAGCGTCTTAAGGGCTATAAAGTTTTGATTTGTACTCCAGACAAGAACTTAACGCGCGACACTACATGAGATGCGAACATCTATGCTATACCTGAATGGAAATAAAACACAGGCAACATAAGAAGTAAGAGGCTCCGAACAGGTAATACACAAGATGCATTCTAAAGAATTTACAATCGGGGTAGCCTTCTTTAAATTATAGAATCGATACCTATACCTGGATGTTTATGCTTGGGGTAGAAGAGGAAATTGTGAGGGGATGTCCAAACCCCGGACAATAATAATAATCCTCTCTCTTTCATAACTACGCATTTAAAAAACCCAAAGCATAAGGAGTAGTCCAGTATACTGAAAGGAGACTTTCCAAAGAGCCAAATACTGGAATAACCAAAATCCCTCTCGAATTTTCTTACTCATCATAAAACAACGACAAGAGTATCGTAACTTACCATGAAGATGGGTAGCACCTGCATATCTCACGAGGGGAAAACCTTCAGAGTGCTAACTACCATTGCAGAGGAGAAATGCGTAAGGAAGAAACGAAACCCTAAACTCTAGGTGGGAGAACTCCAATGGAGCCTTAACCATTACTACACAGACTAATAGTAGGAGTACGAAGGAGCTATCCAACCATCTGACATAACAGAGGTGGTATAGGTGTATTAGATATAGGGTGAGTGGTGGCCTCGGAATGCGAACTCCCAGGGCCTCTATTAATAGACTGGATAGAGGGTTATTAAGTCCGAGTGACAGAAAAACCCTCAGACTTCTTGTCGAGTTAATACACTATCATGACTCGCTCATTGTTCAGTTAAGATGATTTAGTTCATTAGCCCTTCAGTTGGACTACGGCGAGGGTCAGTTAGGATTAGAGTGAGTCGAAAGTTAAGTACCTTTAAATGCTTACAAGATGTGACCCTTAACCCTTGAGTTTCTCCATTTATAAAAGTAAATTGTTTCATATTCAAGTAAGGGACCATACATAGGGGTGAGGGTTAAATTGTTTATAGGACTAAAATTCCTCTATATGCCATAAATGTATAGATATAATTGTATTGTGTCTATTAGTAAGATGGGAGGAGATGCCAAATTCGGTTATTAAATAGGAGAAGGAGGTTCATTGTAATTCAATTGTCGTTAATAACTTCATTGTTTGAAGGATAGGAGAAGTAATGTTTCCCAAACATACTAATAATTTTTTTATTTTATTTTGGGTAAATTGGGGTACATTACATATGGTATTAGAGCAAAAAGTTACAACACTAGGCCTGAACAGGGCCACATTACTTGCTTAGTATATATTTCGATTTATGTAAGAGTAATAAATCTTATGATTACAAAGAGAAATCCATTTCTGTTTTGTGTTAATTATGGCAGCTCAGGAGGGTGCAAAATGAGGAAGGAAGGAATCCACAGCAAGGACCTCTTGGAGATCCAAGAAATAACAGTAATGGAAGCTCACCCATGGAGGTGTTGAAAAGAATGAGGAATCTTATTGTCGAATTGCAGATTTTCAAAGTCGACAATGAAAAATTGAAGAAAGCACAACAGGAACAACAAGAGATAAATAAAGTCCTGCTGGAAAGTATAGTGACCAAGAAAATCCCAAAATACGATAACCATGGTGCAGAGGTCAGTAAAAGGGCCTCCAAGAAATCTGGGCCAGAAACAGAAAAAGGAGACAGTTCGTCTGAAGGAACACCTTCAGCTGAAGACAAAACTAAACCAGATAGAAAAACAAAACAAATAGAACACCTTGAAGGAGAATTTAAAAAAAATAAACCAGCTACCTTTGATGGAGAATCTAGGACAGGAGAAGAAGCTAGGGCATGGTTGTTGGACATCAAAAAATACTTCCAGATCTATAACTATTCCAACAACATGAAGGTCAGAATGGCCATTTACAATCTGAAGGGAAAAGCGAGCATTTGGTGGCAGGACCTGAAATTGGCCAAGGGCCTAAAGGAGAAACAGTTGGAATGGTTCGACTTTAAGAAGTATCTTCAGAAACAATACCTTTCTGAAAGCTATTATGAAAGGAAGACGAAATAATTTTACGAGTTACGACTCGGACAGATGACGATGGAGGACCTTATAAACAAATTTTTGGAACTACTAAGGTTCGTACCATACATCCGAGAGGATAATTTAAAAATCCAGTGATTCTAAAGTTGTTTACCACAGTGTTATAGGGATAGAATTGAGTTTGACAACCCCAAATCCTTGAGTGAGGTATTCAGGAAAGCACGAATGTGCTATGACCAGTATAAACAACAGGTAGAGTTTCCCAAGTCCTGGAAGGATAAGAAGGAAGATCGAATGAACTAGCGGAAGAAGGGATACCAACCAACTCCTTATCGGAATGCAGCAAAAAGTTTTCCAAGGAAGAATTTTCACTCCAATCATATGAATGCACAAGGTAGTGGTAAACGAGTAAACCTAGGAATGAAGAAGTTTGGGGACAACTCTAGCGAGCCATTAAATTTTTTAGAGTGTGGAGAGCCTCATCTAAGGATGAACTGTCCACGTTTAATTTCAGTAAATAGAACTGCTATTCATAATTTGCAGGAAGCCTCGACAGTGGGAGATGTGGGCAGAAGCCTACATCGGATAAATGCAGCCATAGATGGTCGAAAAGATGACCACCAGTCCTCGGTGGTAGAAATCAAAGGTAAAATCAATAACACTCAAATTTTTGTTTTAATTGACCCTGGAGCTACGTTAAGTTATATTACTCCTGATATGGTAGAGTCAAAGAAATTTAAGAAACTGAAGCACGCAAAATCATGGCTTGTACCATTAGCAACTGGTACTAAAAGGAAAGTAGTTGAATTTGTTTCGAATTTTGAGTTCATCTTAGATGGTCAAAATATAAGAAAAAAACTAAATATCCTACCACTAGGATCTTACAATATGATTATCCGGATGGATTGGTTGGAACAACAAAAAGCAGTACTAGACTGTTATACAAAGATAATTAGTTATAAAGATGATTTTGGCACTATTAGAACAACCCAAGGCATACAGAAACCTGTACCAGTCAGACAAGTTTCAACGATGCAACTCAAGAAATTTATTAGAAAGGGATGTCAAGTTTATGCCATCCAAGTGACGAATCTATTAGAAAAAGAAGATAAGCCAAAGTTAGAAGACTTTGTTGTCCTACGTGAATTCAGAGACATGTTTGTGGATGAGATATGAGAATTACCTCTTAGAAGGGAAATAGACTTCTCCATAGACCTACTACCCGGTTCAACCCCTATCTCAAAAGCACCTTACCGAACGAGTCTACCAAAACTGACATAATTAAAAATAGAATTACAGGAATTGTTGGACAAAGAGTATATCAGACCGAGTGTCTCACCTTGGGGGGCACCAGTCCTCTTTGTGAAAAAGAAAGAAGGTACTCTAAGACTATGTATCGATTATAGACAACTAAACAAAATGACTATTAAGAACAAATACCCCTTACCAAGGATTAATGATTTGTTCGATCAAGTAGGTGGGGCCAAGATCTTTTCAAAGTTGGATTTACAATCTGATTATCATCAAGTTAGGATAAAAGACGAAGACATAAACAAAACAACTTTTCGGACAAGATATCGACACTACAAGTTCATAGTCATACCTTTCGGACTCAGTAACACACCAACCACGTTTATGTGCCTAATGAACAATATTTTCAGTCAGTACTTAGACAAATTCATGGTAGTATTTATCGACGATATTCTAGTCTATTAAAAAACGGAGGAGGAACATGATGAACACTTAAGAATAGTTCTGCAAACATTAAGGAAACATAAACTATACGCCAAATTCGACAAATGTGACTTTTATAAAAAATAAATACAATATTTAGGACATGTCATTTCCTCAGAAGGTATTTCCGTAGACCCAGAAAAGATAAAATCCATTATGGAATGGCCAATACCTAAGGATGTGACAGATATCCGGTCATTCATGGGAATCACGAGATATTATCGAAGATTTATTGAAGGATCTTCCAAGATAGCCTACCCTATCACATCATTACAAAAGAAAGGGACCAAGTTTCATTGGTCGCAAAAGTGTCAAGACAGTTTTAACACGCTGAAAGAATTATTGACATCGATGCCCAGTTTGAAGGTAGTAGACCCAGATAAAGACTTCACAGTTTGTGTTGATGCAAGTAAAGAGGGACTAGGTGGTGTCCTAACTCAGGATGGGTACGTGATTTTTTACGAGTCCCAAAAATTAAAAAAACACGAGTGAAACTATGTCACTCATGATTTAGAATTGGCAGCAGTAATACATGCCTTAAAAATGTGGCGACACTATATAATGGGTAGAAAATTCCTACTATTGATGCCTAATAGAAGGATGAAATATTTGTTTAACCAACCAGATCTTAATGCAATACAAGCAAGGTGGTTAGCCTTCATGATCAAATTTGACTTCGAGGTCAGACATATCAAGGGTAAGGAAAATAAAGTAGAAGATGCTTTAAAGAGAAGAGTCCATGGGTTATTTGAGATAAATATCAGCAGGGCAGAAATTGATATGGAATGTGGCTGTTCCCTTTACCTTCTCTGCGAACTGGTTCAGATATGTTAATCATTCCTCTCTCTTTTTGAATGATTATATATATATATATCAGATGTAATGCATCTGGTTAAGCTAATGTGAAATATTTTCAGGAATGAAATCTGGTCATTTGTGTAAAGTTTATAACATATAACAAAATTCTAGAAATGTTTCTCCTGTAACTAAATTTCTAGGCAAAATTATCTATGCTTAAATGAATATGAAATAGATTCTATCTACACGTGTATGTTTATTCATGTTATTAAATTTCTAGGCGGAACCATCTATGTATGATTAGATTTGAACAAGTCTCTGTATATATCACCTCTATATTTCCATAAATATATAACTAACTAACTAACTAACTAACTATATATATATATATATATATATATATATATATATATATATATATATATCTAATTGCAATTGTTACTTTGCGTAGGCTTTATTGATTAAATGAAAATTAAATGACTGTAACAAAAAATCAATTATACAGAAATATGTTGACATAGTATACAGATAAACAATTATTCCAACCATAAATCAACTATGATAATAAGGGCGTTACAGAATAGAAGGAACTATATGGAAAGAATTGAATATACCTATACATTTTTCCTCTGACGGAGCACTACCATAGATTATATAGCATCCTCACTGTACCATTGAAGAATTTTCGGATAATCTCATCGTACTTACTACATAAATTCAATTATGGAAGTATGCAGTTATACTGCAAATATTGTTGCTACAGTTTTAATACTTGGATATATAAACAGTGAAGAAATCAGTCTGTATAGACTTACTGCGTTTAAAACATAATTCCTTCCAGATCTAGCTCAGACCGTATAAAATTATGTTTATATATATAAGTACAGGACAGAGGTTATCTATAGATCATAACCTAACATGAATAATTATATAGAGTCATAGTCCTCACCATTTATCGAAGCAGGCTAAGAAAAGTTTGGAATATCAATATAAGCATACAGTATCGAACATTCATATAGAGTAACATATCCATACATAGAATATCAATATATATGTTCAGATCTATACAAAGGTCTGATATTCGGTTTTTCTCCTTTTGGAGGGGTCTATTTTTGTCCATATATAAATCCCCTAAAATAAAAAATAAATTCCTTTCCTTACATTGCATGATTGTTATTCGGACTGCAAATATAATAGACAATAAAATACAAATCGGAAGACAGTGTGAAAGAGTAAAGGTTACAGGATTAAAACTAGAAAATTGATGAAATTCGTTTCCATAAGATCCAAGAAGAAAAATAAATACGGAATAAATATCCTTAGAATTATGTTGATTTCCTTTTCTAGAATTGTTCATTAAGAGACTAAATTGCTCGACAGAGGTCACTGTCCATATTGCCCTAAAATAAAATACTCAACATATAAAATTTATGGTAATACTCTCTTATGGCCACTGAAACTTAAAATACAGAGTTACAGGGCCAAGCTATCCCTTGAATAGACTCTACTCTTCATGACGCTCACCCTTCCGGCTTAAAATTACATCAGAGAAAAATAAGAAAAACACCTAGGGTACTCTTTAAGCGTAACGAATTAAAACTCGAATACCTTTTGAGATTTTGACCAGGAGTCTGCACTCGAATCTATGGACGGTCGAAGTCCCTGCAAGGAAATTTTCAAGTTACATTATTATTGTATAATAAAAGTAGAATGGACATAACCTTTAATAGAATAATGAATGATAGGAAGAGTTTAATGAAATGTGGTACTCAACTCATGGTGGGAGACCTAGGAGTCCCTTCCTCTGTCGCATTTGGTCGTATAAACGTCCCAGGTCAAGGGGAGGATGGTTCAGGGAATTCTGATAGGTACCCTCATAAACACAGGACCCCATCATTAGATCTCAGTTCCTAATCCTTTAAAGAATAAGAATGATAGTTTCAATAATAAAGAAAATTAATGCTTCAACCAAGAAATATCTATAAGAACGCTTCAATTTCATAGGCCTTCATACGAAACAAGCATCGATGTCTCCATGATTACTGTAACTTTCTATAACTTTGACCCAAAAGAGAATCAAATACACAATGAAACTCTAGAACCTGTTAGGGACTTATGAAAGCGTCTTAATGGCTATAAAGTTTTGATTAGTACTCGAGACAGGAACTTAATGCGCAACACTACATGATATATGAACGTCTAATCTATACCCGAATGGAAATAAAACACAGACAACTTAAGAAGTAAGAGACTCTGAACATGTAAAACACAAGAAGCATTCTAAGGAATTTACAGTCGGGGTATCATGCTTTAAATTATAGAATCAGTACCCATACCCGGACGTTTACGCTTGGGGTAGTAGAGGAAATTCCGAGGGGGAGTCCAAACCTCGGACAATAATAATAATCCTCTGTCTCATAACTATGAGTTTAAAAAACCCAAAGCATAAGGAGTAGTCCAGTATACTAAAAGGAGACTTTCCATAGAGCCAAATCTTTGAAAGAAAGACATTGTTTACAAAGAATCCGTAAGAAATAACAAATACTGGAATGACCAAAATCACTCTCGACTTTTCATACTCATCATCAAACAACGACGAGAGTATCGTAACTTACCATGAAGATGGGTAGCACCTGCAAATCTCACCAGGGGAAAACCTCGAGAGTGTTGACTACCATCGTAGAGGAGAAATGCATAAGGAAGAAACAAAACACTAAACTCTAGGCGGGAGAACCCCAATGGAGAAATAACCATTACTAGACAGACTTATAGTAGGAGTATGAAGGAGCTATCCAACCATGTGACATAACAGAGATCGCATAAGTTTATTGGATACAGGGTGAGTGGTGGACTTGGAATGCGAACTCAGAGGGCCTCCATTAATAGACTGGACAAAGGGTTATTAAGTCTGATGACAGAAAAATCCTCTTTCCGAGTTAATGCACTATCACGACTCGCTCATTGTTCAGTTAAGATGATTTAGTTCATTAGCCCTTCAGTTGGACTACTGGGAGGGTGAGTTAGGATTAGAGTGAGTTGAAAGTTAAGTACCTTTAAATGCTTACAAGCTGCGACCCTTAACCCTTGAGTTTATCCTTTTATAAAAGTAAATTGTTTCGTATTCAAGTAAGGGACCATAAATGTATATATATAATTGTATTGTATCTATTAGTAAGATGGAAGGTGATGCCAAAGTCACTTATTAAATAGGATAAGGAGGTTCATAGTAGTTCAATTGTCGTTAATAACTTCATTGTTTGAAGGCTAGGAAATGTAATGTTTCCCAAACATACTAATAATTTTTTTATTATTTTTTGGGTAAATTGGGGTACATTACGCAAAGTATCTTGCAGTCACCTCAGTAGGTACACAAACATTATGGTTTAGAAAAGTTCTAAAATAAATTGGAGAGAAGAAAATTCATCCTACACTAATATTTTGTGACAACACTAGTGCCAACCATGGCCGCCACCAAGCCAAGAGCTTTATAGATCTAAAACACAGTTAAGATTGTTGATCAACAGATTTAGATGGCAGTAGCACAATCTTAAATTTTCTAGTTTTTAAAAACTTTTCCATTTAAGTGGCTTGCATAACCTGTAAAATCACTTTCAAAATAAATAATAAAATTATATCAATCCTTTCTTTACCCAATTTCCAAATAACTTTTCAAAATACATGGTAAGAACTCTATCAATCCTCCTATAATTAAAGTGATCTAAATATATAATATTAATAAAATATGATAAACATTATGGTTATATCAATTTTTTTTTTTTAATTTTTTATTCACTATTTTTATAATTACTGTACAATTGTTAATAACTAAATTAGGATAGACCATTTTACCGTCAACCTACAATCTTCAAATTATTTATTAAAAAAAATTTAAAAACTCATCAATCCTCCTCAAACTCCAAATCATTTAAAAGATGATAAAGCTTATCAATACTCTACCCACACAAACTCCAAATCATTTAAAAAATAACAAAACTCATCAATACTCTATCTACACAAACTCCAAATTACTTTTAAAATGACAATCTGCAAATCATTTAAAAATAACTAAACCCTTCAATACCACATCTAGACAAACTCCAAATTACTTAAAAAAAAAATGGTAAAAAGCTAGTAACTCTTACTATAATTGAAGTGATCTAAAATTATTTTAATATCCATTGTGGGCATACCTGACAGATTCAAATCTTGGGTGTTGAAAATTCTACAGTGATATTCGGTGGTTTTGCCAGTTTCTGACTGAATTCTATCATTATATGATTCTTGGGTGCGGGATATTCTACACTAATATTTGAATTCGCTCATTTCGGCATATTAACATGGAGCGCGACAGAGAAGAAGTTCATATTAACATGGAGCGCGAAGGAGAAGAAGTTCTAAACATTTCTGATGCTTTACAAAACTCAGCAGAGGCCATAACAAGCCAAACGAACCGAATCGAAGATGAAAATGTTGGACAACATGTGGTGTCGAGCGTGATTGTTAATAATGTTGGAGAAGATTTGGCGACGATGGAATTCGACAATTTATCAGAGAATGTTAATAATGTTGAAGAAGATTTGGCGACGATGGAATTCAAGAATTTATCAGAGAATGTTAATAATGTTGAACAACATTGGGCGGAATTCGAGAATTTATCAGAGAATGTTAACATAAATGAATTAGATGAACGATGTATCCCACATTAAAGTTGGGATATGAGCTTGTAATTTCTTAATCATTATTATGTTTGTTTTCGTTGTAAATTTTAAATACAGGAGTAGTTTAAATGAATAGAATTCGTTGTAAGTCTAAATACTCTCTAACAAATAGTAGTTTAAATGAATAGTATCGGTTGTAATTTCAAAATATTTTCTCTCTAACGAATAGCAGTCTAAATGAATAGTATCCGTTGTAATTTCCAGATACTAACGAACAGTATCGTTCTAGATAAGCGCTCTCTAACGAATAGTATCCGTTGTAATTTATTAATCATTAATTAGTTATTATTATTAAACTTGAAGAAGAATGATAATTGTCTATTTAACACATCATGCCAAGACATTACTTAACTTCCGACCCTCGCTCGCATGACCTTTCCTTGTTGTTTTCCGGCTGGACAGTCGCTCAGGGTGAGTATGGATGGGGCAACAACTCACTGATGGGTACCATCACATCAAACAGGGTCCATCATTAGTGTTGTGTATCAATTCAAGAGAAAAACGATTTAAAGAAATACAAGGAAAACTTTACAAAGTAGTCATAAATACTGAATATCCAGAGAAACTGTACTAGGTCCCTTCATACATGGACGGTTTATATTAATTCGAGTGTTATAAACCGAGAAACATATCTAACTGTGGGATCTTAGACTACCTTTCAAAAACATACAAGCATGTTATGCATAGGCGGCGTAAACTTATTTCTTTCCACACGGGACAAAATCTACTTGATAGTTGAGTTATAAACCCACCATTAACAAATTACAAGGGATATAATATTAATTCAACGATTGATGGCCACTGGGTTCAAGTTGTAGGGATAGAGAAGATGACAAATAACATTTGAAAAATGTCAAGGGGCTTTGCTGGTATTGAAGAGTTATCTTAGCATGCTAGAATCACAGAGGTCTTTAGTTCAACACTGTGCAACCAGTTGAGACCACCACATACACGAAGGGAATTATACAATGCCTTGTACATTTACTAAAACCTATTGAGGGGTATCGTATACATTAAGACAATAAAGAATGTAGTGACTGTAACTCAAAGAAAAGTAAAATAGAGACATCAAGAAATGCATAACCTTTCCATTATTGAAGCTTTAGATTGTCAAGTAACCTTCACGTCGAAGACTCAGAAACCAAAATGATTTTTTTATAATACAGAGGGTTCCTAAAACCAACTAACCAAATGCTCTCACCTTATTATGGAGAGTCCAAATGGTAGAGGTCCGCCCAATTACGTTTGATTCTAGAACGAGTCCACTACTTAAGCATTGACAAGTTATAGAAAATATTTGATAGCTCGACCTTATTTGCAGGGAGCACACAGAGCCAATATCAAAAGAAGACTAATGAAAACGATAGTTCTGGTGCCCATCTACTAGCCTACGGATGCTTAATGGCGGCCTGTAAGACAGTACTGTAGCTAGGGTAAGATGGCTAGATTTCGGAGGGACACTTTAAGCTCGTGATAATCCGGAGGGGCTGTTTCCAAAACGTCTTAAAATCTTTGACAGAAGGGTCATTACACCTTCTCGACCGTATCCCAATTTAGTCCCGCCTTAATCCACAGAAAATGGATTTGGTAGACAGTTTAGTCTTTTCGTTCTAAGTTTGGTTAGGGTTCGTCGTACTCATCGATATTCCGTTAAGGAAAGGTAAGCCTCTTCTCAAAAGTTAATTCGAATAGAATGACACTTGTCCCTAAAGCGGTGAGGTGAGAACTTGATTCTTAACTACCATCTCCACGCCTGGAATTCACAATTTGTAGGACCACGTTGATGGCAAGAAGAGCATTATGTTCTCTACCACTCCAAAAGTTATCAAGGATAATTCTTAGTAATCATCTCACGGTAGGCCTTGCTGGCAGAGTACATTTGGCAATGGACTTGCTTAAACATTTTATGGCACAATATGTTTGGTAATAATATGTTTATACATATCTAATGTTGCGTAAATATTTGGTGGCACAATGTAATAGGCAATAGTTATATACATGTATATAAATTGATGTGTCTATATTGTATGGCGCAGTGGAATTTTGACTTTGGACATATAGGTTGTTTCATAAACACTTTGGTATATGTATGTATAGTCTGCTAAGGACAAGAGTATAGCTCAAGCGGTTAGGATAAAAGAACACACTTATAGGATTACAAGGATTCAAGGTTTCGAGGAGGAGATAAAGTCTTATAATTTCACTTATAAAATAGCTTTGATAAGTATTAATGTGTAAGAAGAAGTGCTTAAGCTCCTTGTAACAAGATTTGAGTTGAGTATGCGTTTAATTTTAGAATCTATGGTCAGGATCAAGTAGGTGGGGCCAAGATCTTTTCAAAGTTGGATTTATGATCCGGTTATCATCAAGTTAGGATAAAAGATGAGGACATAAACAAAACAACATTTCAGACAAGATATGGACAATAGGAATTGGTAGTCATACCTTTCGGACTCAGTAACGCACTAGCCACGTTTATGGAACAGTATTTTCATTCAGTACTTAGACAAGTTCGTACTCGTATTTAACTACGATATTCTGGTCTATTCTAAAATGGAGGAAGAACATGAAGAACGCTTAAGAATAGTTCTACAAACTTCGAGGAAACACAAAGTGTACACAAAATTTGATAAGTGGGATTTTTGTCAAAAGAAAATACAATACCTAGGACATGTAATTTCAGCAGAAGGCATTGCAATTGACCCTAAGAAAATAAAAGCCATCATGGAATGGTCGATACCTAAGGATGTAGCAGATATCCGGTCATTCATGGGAATCACCAAATATTATCGCAGATTTATAGACTGGTTATTCAAAATAGACTACCCTATCACGTCATTAAACAAAAAAGGGACCAAGTTTAATTGCTCATAGAAGTGTCAAGATAGTTTTAACAAGCTGAAGGAATTATTGACAACTGCACCCATCTTGATGGTAGCAAACCCAGATAAAGACTTTATCGTTTGTGTTGATGTGAGTAAAGAAGGATTAGGTGGTGTCCTAACTCAGCCATAAAAATACAGGGCCAACATATAAAATTTAACCACATACGAATTCAACCATATATACATTAATAAGGTAATAATCCCTTATGGCCGCTGAAACATAAAATACAGAGTTACAAGGCCGAGCTATCCCTTTGTAATGTATCTCAAAAATCACCATAAAAAAATAAATTTGTTTGTACATTTATCCTTGAAAAGTTTCGAGGTCTCAAGCAAGTAGGCTTTCTGTATAAATCTTGAGTTGAAAGTTTGTTGGAGACCTTACTGTCATTGATTGTCTTTACTATACAACTTAAAACTTCCTACTGATATAATAAGTGTGTCCTCCTCCTTCAATGTTTATTCAAATTCTTGTAACAATTACCAATATTTCTTATTTGATGATGTCTATAATACCAGCACAGGTTTAACTAGACAAGCACCTTGCAAACAGGTTTGTTACTTCTATATCTCTAATTGGAACACAAAATTCTCCAATCAACACACATCGACTCCCAAAATCGTGAAAAAGTGTCTAGCATGTCAGGGTTTCGGAGTTCGAGATTTTGCAATTACAACAGCCAACGTCAACGCACAACAAATCCCGAAATTGCGAAATGTGACCCGCATTTTTGGGATTTCGGAGTTTGGAATTTCGTGAATTCAACAACTAATATCAACACATGACAACTCCTGAAATCATGAAAAGTGACCAGCACTTCAGGATTTTGCGAATATAGAGGTCAAACATCGACAGGTACAAATCTCCAAAATATGAAACAAAGGGAAGGTTGGACTAGCGCTTCGGGGTTTCGGGCTTTTGGAACTTCATGGGTTCAAGTGCCTCAATAGCAATGGCATAAACAGATTTCTGAAATGCGAAAAAGAGAAGCTCAGTTTCGGGGTTTCAAGTACCCAAACACCGCATACAACAATCCTCGAATTTCGAAAGAAACAAGATGTGGGATCCACTGCTTCGAGATTTTGGGTTTTGGGATTTGAGGATTTACAAACACATGGTGCATAAACACAAATGAAAAAGAAACTCTGAAATGCGAAAAACGATTAGGGTGTGGGCCCTACAATTCGGGTTTCAGGGTTTACTAAAACGCTGAATCGCAAAGTTACGAAAAAGGTAAGGGGCCTATCCAATATACGGTTTCGGGGTTCAGATTTTCATGAGCACAAAAGTCAATCATCAAAAGACTGCAACTCCCGAAAGGTGATTAGTACTTCAAGAATTCAGAGTTCGGGATTTCGCGAGTGCAAGTGCCCAAACAACCACACATACAAACCTCCAAAATGCGGAAAAAGGGAAGGTGGGTCCCGCACTTCAGGATTTCGGGTTCCGGGATTTCATGGTTTCAAATACCAAACCACCATACACAACAACTCCCGAATTCTGAAAGGTGAAAGGATGTGGGACCACCACTTTGGGATTTCGGGGTTTCAAATACCAAACCACAATACACAACAACTCCCGAATTCCAAAAAGTGAAAGGATGTGGGACCACCACTTCGGGATTTCAGGATTTCAAGGTTTCAAATACCAAGCCACAATGCACAACAACTCCTGAATTCCAAAAAGTGAAAGGATGTGGGACCACCACTTCGGGATTTCGGGATTTCGGGGTTTCAAATACCAAACCAGAATATACGACAATTCCTGAATTTTTGAAAGGTGAAAGGGTGTGGGACTAACACTTTGGGATTTCGGGTTTCTGGGTTTCAAATGTCAAACCACAGTATACGACAATTCCGGAATTCCGAAAGAAAAAAGACTTTAGAGTTTTTCCTACTCAGAAGAATACAAAAGGATAAAGGTTTTATGTAAGGAAAAATCTCTAAATTCATCATGGACCTTGACTAAGGAGAGGGTAGCCCATTCTGAAAAGAAACAAGGAAAGCAAAGACCTCCGAAAGGCATCTATTCTCAAGATTGTTTTAACACCCAGAAAAAAAACAAAAAGGGGCTTCCAAAATTCTTTAACTCCCGGATTTTATCATTCTAAACACATCTAATATATAGATTGCATATTGTTAGAGCATATTGTTAGATACATAGTATTCGATAAAACATTCGAACAGAAAGTTGGGAGAAACTCATTACAAATATGATTTAATCAAGTACAATACACCAGATGCAAAAAGGTCATACATACAGAAAAGGTAACTTATTCCAGTTCAGATTCAATCTATACATAACATCAAAAGACATAGCCATTCATAATAGAGAGGGGAAAATTAACATATCTGAATCCAATCCCTGGGAAGACAAAGTGAACAACCACGTTCCTCCCAACCGTATAACAGGGCATCCAAAATCACTTGCCCGATTCACCCCCTAGCCTGACCATGAATCCATGAGAGAGAACTTGGAAACTCCTCCTCACCTATGTCCTTCGATTCCAACAATTATCTTCTTGCTTCACACTTACTCAACAGTGCTCATAACAGCAAGACAATTTAGTTTCAAAAAAACTCCTCTTGCCTCACACTAAATCCGCAGTGCTCATAACAGCAAGATATTTCTAAAATCCTTTCCCAGCATACTTGGCAGCATCCTACCTCCTCGCATATGCTATTTATCAATTTTTTCCCAGGTCTTCTCCCTACTTTGGGGATTTTCACAGCTTTTCTTAATCCCTGATTTTAAGTGGTTGCCAATGGCCAGATCTCTGATTTTTCGCTTGTAATCATCAGCCCAAAGGTAGTTCCAACTTGTTCCCCACTCATGGAGTCATGGTCAACTGATTTTAACATGGTTGTTCCATTTGTCCTCCTACAGTTAATATAATTATTCTGTTGTGATACAAGTGTCATATTCAAATAGTTAGTTGGTTCCAATCAGATCTCTGCCCAACAATCACAATAATTAAATACAATTATTAAATTCGAAATTCAAAATTGCCATAAATGGAAAAAATTTTCCAGATTCGAATTTGCCAAAAATGGAAATAAATTTCCAGCACATAAAAAAAAAAAATATATTTTTGGGGGATGTTACATCCATTCCCCCCTTTAGTAAAACACTGTCCTCATTGTTCGCTCCTTTCCTAAAACATGATTGGATGAGATTTCCACAAATATCCCTCCAATTCCCAAGTGGCCTCCTGAGGACTAAAGTGCTTCCATTGCACTTTTACTTGAGCGACAGCTCTGTTCTGAAGAGTTATTTCTCTCTGGTTCAAAATGTGCATGGGTTCCACCTGGAACTCGCCCTCGGGTTCCACCTGCACCAAGTTCCAATCAATCATATGAGTAGGGTCATGAATATACTTTTTCAAAAAAGAAACATGAAATACATTATGAATTGTTAGATTAGCTAGAAGTGCAAGCTGATATGCTACGGGTCCAATTCAAGCTAGTATCTCGAAGGGCCCACAAAACCTGGGTTCCAGCTTGGCACAATTTCCCAACTTCAGCGAGGTTTTACGGGCTTTGACCTTCAAGCAAACATGGTCTCCCACTTGAAATTCCACGTGTCTTATTTTCTAATCTACATAGCTCTTCTGTCTGTCTTGTGCTTCTTTCAAGTTCTGTTGTACCTTTCTTACCATGTTCTCTATTTCTTCGGGCATCTCTGGTCCAACCATGAGTCTGTCAGCTGGGCTATCCCAGCTAATCAGAATTGTACACTTTCTGTCGTACAGTATTTTGAAAGGGCTCAACTTAGCCGAAGTTTGGTACCCATTGTTATATGCAAATTCCACCAAGTGCAGGTAGTCTTCCCACTTGTTTGGTTTTTTTCTTAGATACATGTGGAGCATATCCTCTATGATTCAATTTTTCCTTTTGGTCTATCCATCCGTTTGTGGATGATAACTCGTACTGAAATTCAAATTAGTATTTAGCCCTGCAAACAATTCCTTCCAAAAAGTGGATGTGAATTTTACGTCTCTATCTGAAATCACCATTTTAGGAATACCATGCAGTCTAAGAATTTCTTTCATGAATATTTCAGCAATGTTAATAGCTTTAAAAGTAGACTTTACAATAATAAAGTGTGCAAACTTACTGAGTTTATCGATTACAACCATGATTGAATCATTCTGTTTCTGGGTTTTAGGCAAACCAGTTATAAGGTCTAGTGAGATGGTCTCCCATTTCCATTCTGGTACTGGTAATGTCTGTAATAGGCCAGCTGGATGCTGGTGTTCAACCTTAACCTGCTGGCAATCTTGGCACCTATCCAAGTACTCTGTTGTTTCGCCCTTCATATTAGGCCAGTAAAATAGTTTTCTAAGTGTTGTTATTGTTTTCTGGTAACCTATATGGCCAGAGTATGGTTTCTTATGCACATCGTCTAAAATAGTTAATTTTATCTTTGTTGAATCTGGTATGTAAAGTCTGTTTTTAAATCTTAATAGTCCCTCCTTATCGATACTTATATCTGGTTAATCTGAGTTTGTGACACTATTTTGCGATTCTTCCATCATCTTAGTGTAATTTTCGTCATTAACACTTGTCGTTCTTATTCTTTGTTCCAGATCACTTTCCGCTCTACTGATATTTATCTCAAATAATCCATGGATTCGACGGCTTAAAGCATCTGCTACTTTATTTTCCTTACCCTTGATATGTCTGACTTCGAAGTCAAATTCGCTCAAGAAGGCTAGCCACCTTGCTTGTCTCACATTAAGGTCTGGTTGGTTAAACAAATATTTCACTCCACTATTATCTGTCAATACTAAGAATTTTCTACCCATGATATAGTGTCGCCACATTTTTAAGGCATGTATTACTGCTGCAATTCTAAGTCACGAGTGACATAATTTCTCTTGTGTTCCTTTAATTTCCGTGATTCATAAAAAATCACATGCCCTTCCTGAGTTAGAACGCCACCTAGCCCATCTTTACTTTCATCAACGCATACTGTGAAGTATTTATTTGGGTCTGCTAACTTCAAGATGGGCGTCGATGTCAATAATTCTTTTAGCTTGTTAAAATTGTCTTGACACTTTTGCGACTAGTTAAACTTGGTCCCTTTCTTTTGTAGTGACGTGATAGGGTAATCTATCTTGGAGAACCCTTCTATAAATCAGTGATAATATCCAATGATTCCCATGAATGATCATATATCTACCACATCTTTAGGCACTGACCATTCCTTAATGGATTTTATCTTTTCTGGGTCTACGACAATACCTTCTGAGGAAATGACATGTCCTAAATATTGTATTTCTTTTTGATAGAAGTCACATTTGTCGAATTTTGCATATAGTTTGTATTTTCTTAGTGTTTTCAGGACTATTCATAAGTGCTCATCATGTTCCTCCTCTATTTTAGAATAGACCAAAATATCGTCGATAAATACTACTACGAACTTGTCTAAGTACTAGTTAAAAGTGTTATTCATTAAGGACATAAATGTGGCTGGTGCATTAGTGAGTCCGAAAGGTATGACTACAAACTCATAGTGTCGATATCTTGTTCGAAAAACTGTTTTGTTTATGTTTGGGTCTTTTATCCTAGCTTCATGATATCCAGATTGTAAATCCAATTTTGAGAAGATGTTGGCTCCACCAACTTGATCGAATAGATCATTTATCCTGGGTAAGGGGTATTTGTTCTTAATGGTCACTTTGTTCAGTTGTCTATAAACGATACACAGTCTTAGAGTACCATCTTTCTTTTTCACAAAGAGGACTAGTGCACCCCATGACGAGACACTTGGTATGATATATTCTTTATCCAACAATTCCTGTAATTGTATTTTTAATTCTGTTAGTTCAGGTAGACTCATTCGGTAGGGTGCCTTTGAGATAAGGGTTGATCCAGGTAGTAATTCTATTGAGAAATCTATCTCTCTCCTAGGTGGCAATTCTGGTATCTCATCAACAAACATGTCTCTGAATTCATGTAGGACAACAAAGTCTTGTAACTTGGGCTTATCTTCTTTGTCTAATAGATTCGTCACTTGGATGCCGTAAACCTGAGACCCTTTCCTAATACATTTCTTGAGTTGCATCGCTATAACTTGTCTGACTGATACAGGTTTTGGTATGCCTTGGGTTGTTCTAGTAGTGCCAAGATTATCTTTATAGCTAAGTACCTTTGTATAACAATCTAGTACTGCTTTGTGTTGTTCCAACCAATCCATCCCAATAATCATGTCATAAGATCCTAGTGGTAGGATCATATTGGTCCTTATATTTTGGCCATCTAAGTTGAACTCAAGATCATAAATAATGTTAACTACTTTTCTTTTAGTACATGTTGCTAGTTGTACAAGCCAAGATTTTTCATGCTTTTGTTTCTTAAGTTTATTCGACTCTACTACATTGGGAGTAATATAACTTAATGTAGCTCCAGGGCCAATTAAAACAGAAATTCGAGTTTCATGGATTTTACCTTCGACTTCTACCACCGAGGACTGGTGGTCAGCTTGTCGACCATCTATGGCTACATTTATCTGATGCAGACTTCTACCCATGTCCCCTACTGTCGAGGCTTCTTGCAAATTGTGAACAATAGTTCTGTTTGCTGCAATTAAACGTGGACAGTTCCTCCTTAGATGAGGCTCTCCACACTCCCAACACTTTAAAGGCTCGTGAGCATTGTCCCCAAACCTTTTCATTCCAAGGTTCAAAGGTTTACCACTACCTTGCATATTCGGGTGATTGGAGTGAAAATCCTTCCTTGGAAAACTTTTTGCTACATTTCGATAAGGATTTGGCTGGTATCCCTTCTTCCGCTAGTGTGTTCCATCTTGTCTCTTATCCTTCGAAGTCTTGGGAAACTCTACTCACTATTTATACTGGTCATAGCACATTCGTGCCTTCCTGGATGACTCACTCAAGGATTTGGGGTTGTCAAACTCAATTCTATCCCTATAGGACTGTGGTAAACAGCTTAAGAATCGTTGGATTTTTACCTTATCCTCCTGGATGTATGGTACAAACCTTAGTAGTTCCAGAAATTTATTTGTAAGGTCATCCATCGTCATTTGTTTGAGTCATAATTCATAAAATTCTTTCATCTTCCTTTCATAATAGCTCTTAGAAAGGTATTGTTTCTTAAAATGCTTCTTGAAGTCGGACCATTCCAATTGTTTCTCCTTTAGGCCCTTGGCCAATTTTAGGTCCTGCCACCAAATGTTGGCCTTCCCTTTCAGATTGTAGATGACCATTCTGACCTTCATGTTGCTGGAATAGTTGTAGATTTGGAAGTATTTTTTGATGTCCAACAACCATGCCTCGGCTTCTTCTCCTGTCTTGGATTCTCCATCAAAAGTAGCTGTTTTAATCTTTTAAAATTCTCCTTCAAGGTGGTCTGTTTGTTTTCTTTTTCTGTCTGGTATGGTTTTGTCTTCAGCTGAAGGTGTCCCTTCAGACGAAATGTCTCCTTTTTCTAGTTTCGCACCAGAATTCTTGGAGGCCCTTTTGTTAACCTCTTCCTCCTGGTTATCATCTTTTGGACTTTTCTTGGTTACTATACTACGCAGCAGGACTTCATTTATCTCTTGTTGTTCCTACTGTTCCTTCTTCAATTTTTCATTGTCGGCCTTGAAAACCTGTAGTTCAACTATAAGGTTTCTCATTGTTTCCAACACCTCCGTGGGTGAGCTTCCATCAATGTTCTGTCTCGGATCTCTAGTAGGTCCTTGTTGTGGATTCTCTTCCATCCTGTTTTTTGCACCTTTTTGAGCTACCATTATTCAACACAAAACATAAAAGCTTTTTGTTTGCAATTCACAAGATTTGTTAGTTTTCTCATAGATCAGAATATATATACTAAGAAATTAATGTGGCCCTGTTCAGGCCTAGTGTTGTAACTTTTGATTTGATACCATATGTAATGTACCTCAAAAATCAACATAAAAAAAAATTGGTTGTACATTTATCCTTGAAAAGTTTTGAGGTCTCAAGCAAGTAGGATTTCTATATAAAGCTTGAGTTGAAAGTTTGTTGGAGACCTTACTGTCGTTGATTATTTTTACTATACAACTTAAAACTTCCTACTAATACAACTAGTGTATCCTCCTCGCTTCAATGTTTATTCAAATTCTTGTAACAATTACCAATATTTCTTATCTGATGATGTCTATAATACCAGCGCAGGTTTAACTAGATGAGCATCTTGCAAACAGGTCTTTTACTTCTATATCTCTAATTGGAACACAAAATTCTCCAATCGACACACATCGACTCCCAAAATCGCGAAAATGTGACCAACATGTCAGGGTTTCGGAGTTCGGGATTTTGCAATTACAACAAGAAACATCAAAACATAACAAATCCAGAAATTGTGAAATGTGACCTGCATTTTTGGGATTTTGGAGTTCGGAATTTCACGAATTCAAAAACTAAGATCAACACACGACAACTCCCGAAATCGCGAAAAGTGACCAGCACTTCGGGATTTCGCGAATACAGAGGTCAAACATCGATAGGTAAAAATCTATGAAATACGAAACAAAGGGAAGGTTGGACTAGTGCTTCGGGGTTTCGAGTTTTCAGAACTTCGTGGGTTCAAGTGCCTCAACAACAATGACATAAACCAATTTCTGAAATGCGAAAAAGAGAAGCTCAGTACTTCGGGATTTCGGGTTTCGAAATCCTGTGACTTCAAAAGCCAAACATCAAACACAAACAATTTTTCAAAATGCGAAAGAGGGAGAGTGGGTCCCACATTTCGGGATTTCAAGAATTCGGCCTTTGGGGTTTCAGGGTTTCAAGTACCCAAACACCGCATACAACAATCCCCAAATTCCGAAAGAAACAAGATGTGGGATCCACTGCTTCGGGATTTTGGGTTTTGGTATTTCGAGATTTATGAACACATGGCACATAAACACAAATGAAAAAGAAAATCCAGAATGCTAAAAATGATTAGGGTGTGGGCCCTACAATTTCAGGTTTTGGGGTTTACTAACTCCCGATGAAAAACATTACACGACATCAAACGCTGAATCATGAAGTTACGAAAAAGGTAAGGGGCCCATCCAATATCGGGTTTCGGGGTTCATATTTTCGTGAGCACAAAAGTCAATCATCAACATACTGCAACTCCCGAAAGGTAATTAGTACTTTAGGAATTTGGAGTTCAAGATTTCACGAGTGCAAGTGTCCAAACAACCACACATACAAACCTTCGAAATGCAGAAAAAGGGAAGGTGGGTCCCGCACTTCAGGATTTTGGGTTTCGAGATTTCAAGGTTTCAATACCAAACCACCATACACAACAACTCCCAAATTATGAAAGGTGAAAGGATGTGGGACCACCACTTCAAGATTTTGGGTTTTGGGATTTTGGGGTTTTAAATACCAAACCACAATACACAACAAATCCTGAATTTCGAAAAGTAAGAGGATGTGGGACCACCACTTCGGGATTTTGGGATTTCGGGGTTTAAAATACCAAACCAAAATACACAACAACTCCCAAATTCTGATAAGTGAAAGGATGTGGGACCACCACTTCGGGATTTCGAGGTTTCAAATACCAAACCACAATATACGACAATTCCTGAATTTCCAAAAGGTGAAAGGGTGTGGGACAAACACTTTGGGATTTTGGGTTTCGGGGTTTTGGGGTTTCAAATGTCAAACCACAGTATACGACAATTCCCGAATTCTGAAAGCATAAAGACTTAAGAGTTTTTCCTTCTTAGAAGGATACAAAAGGATAAAGGTTTTTTGTAAGGGAAAATCTCTAAATTCATCATGGACCTTGACTAAGGAGAGGGTAGCCCATTTTGAAAAGAAACAAGGAAAGCAAAGACCTCTGAAAGGCATCTATTCTCAAGATTGTTTTAACACCCGGAAAAAAAACAAAAAGGGGTTTTCAAAATTATTTAACTCCGAAATTTTATCATTCTAAACACATCTAATATATATATTGCATATTGTTAGAGCATATTGTTAGATACATAGTATTTGATAAAACATTCGAAAAGAAAGTTGGGAGAAACTCGTTACAGATCCGATTTAATCAGATAAAATACACCAGATGCAAAAAGGTCATACAGAAAGAGAAGGTAACTTATTCCAGTTCAGATTCAATCGATACATAACATCAAAAGACATATCCATTCATAATAGAGAGGGGAAAATTAACATATCTGAATCCAATCCGTGGGAAGACAAAGTGAACAACCACGTTCCTCCCAACCATAGAATAGGGCAGACAAAATCACTTCCCCGATTCATCCCCTAGCCTGGCCATGAATCTATGAGAGCGAACTTCGAAATTGCTCCTCAGCCATGTCCTTCGATTCCAATAGTTATCCTCTTGCTTCACACTTACTCAACAATGCTCATAATAGCAAGACAATTTGGTTTCAACAAAACTCCTCTTGCCTCACACTCAATCCGCAGTTCTCATATCAACAAGAGAGTTCAGAAATCCTTTCCCAACATACTTGGCAACGTCCTACCTCCTCGCATATGCTATTTATCCATTTTTTCCTAGGTCTTTTCCCTCCTTTGGGGATTTTCACATCTTTTCTTAATCCCTAATTTTCAAGGGTTGCAAGTGGCCAATTCTCTTATTTTCCACTTGTAATCATCAGCCTAGAGGCAGTTCCAACTTATTCCCCACTCATGGAGTCATGGTAAGCTGATTTTATCATTGTTGTTCCATTTGTCCTCATGATGTTAATGTAATTTTTCTATTGTGATACAAGTGTCATAGTCAAATAGTTAGTTGGGTCCAAAGAGATCTTTTCCCAATTGTCACAACAATTAAATACAATTATTAAATTCAAAATTTGGAATTGCCATAAATGGCAAAAATTTTCCAGATTCGAAGTTGCCAAAAACATAAATAAATTTCCAACACATAAAAATAATTTTTTTTATTTTTGTGGGATGTCACACCCTTGAATAAACTCTGCTCTTCATGATGCTCACCCTTCTGGCTTAAAATTACATCAGAAAAAAAGAAGAAAAACACATAGGGTACTCTTTCAACATAACGAATTAAAACCCGAATACCTTTTGAGCTTTTGACTAGGTGTCTGCGCCCAAATCTATGCACGGTCGAAGTCCCTGCAAGGAATTTTTCAATTTACATTAGTATTGTATAATAAAAGAAGGATGGACAGAACCCTTAATAGAATAATGAATGATAGGAAGAGTTTAATGAAATGTGGTACTCAACTCATGGTGGGAGAACAAGGAGTCTCTTCCTCTGTCACATCTGGTCGTATAATTGTTCTAGGTCGAGGGGAGGATGGTTCAGGGACTTCTGATGGGTACCCTTGTAATCAAAGAGCCCCATCATTAGATCCCAGTTCCCAATCCTTTAAAGAATAAGAATCATAGTTTCAATATTAAAGAAAATTAATGCTTCAACCAATAAATATCTATAAGAACGCTTCGACTTGATAGACCTTCATACGAAACAAGCACGAATGTCTCCATGAGTACGATAACTTTCTATAACTGTGACCCAAAATAAAATCAAATACACAATGAAACTCTAGAACCTGTTAGGGACTTACGAAAGCGTCTTAAGGGCTATAAAGTTTTGATTAGTACTCCAGACAGGAACTTAACGCGCGACACTACATGATATATGAACATCTAAGCTATACCTGAATGGAAATAAAACGCAGGCAACCTAAGAAGTAAGAGGCTCTGAACAGGTAATACACAAGAAGCATTCTAAAGAATTTACAGTCGGGGTAGCCTGCTTTAAATTCTAGAATCGGTACCTATACCCGGATGTTTACGCTTGGGGTAAAAGAGGAAATTGTGAGGGGAAGTCCAAACCCCGAACAATAATAATAATCCTCTCTCTCTCATAACTTGCATTTAAAAAACCCAAAGCATAAGGAGTAGTCCAGTATACTGAAAGGAGACTTTCCAAAGAGCCAAATCTTTGAAGGAAAGACATTGTTTACAAATAATCTGTAAGAAATAACAAATACTCGAATGACCAAAATCCCTCTCGACTTTTCTTACTCATTATAAAAAAATGAAAAGAGTATCATAACTTACCATGAAGATGGGTAGCACCTGTAAATCTCACGAGGGGAAAACCTTCAGAGTGCCGAATACCATCGCAGAGGAGAAATGCATAAGTAAAAAACAAAACCCTAAACTCTAGGCGGGAGAACTCCAATGGAACAATAACCATTACTACACAGACTAATAATAGTGTACTGGATATAGGGTGAGTGGTGGCCTCGGAATGCGAACTCGCAGGGCCTCCATTAATAGAATCGATAGAGGGTTATTAAGTCCAAGTGACAGAAAAACCCTCGGACTTCTTGTTGAGTTAATGCACTATCATGACTCGCTCATTGTTCAGTTAAGATGATTTAGTTCATTAGCCCTTCAGTTGGACTACGGCGAGGGTCAGTTAGGATTAGAGTGAGTCAAAAGTTAAGTACCTTTAAATGCTTACAAGATGCGACCCTTAACCCTTGAGTTTCTCCTTTTATAAAAGTAAATTGTTTCGTATTCAAGTAAGGGACCATACATAGGGGTGAGGGTTAAATTGTTTATAGGAATAAAAGTCCTCTATATGCCATAAATGTATAGATATAATTGTATTGTGTCTATTAGTAAGATGGGAGGAGATGCCAAAGTCAGTTATTAAATAGGAGAAGGAGGTTCATTGTAGTTCAATTGTCGTTAATAACTTCATTGTTTGAAGGCTAAGAGAAGTAATGTTTGCCAAACATACTAATAATTTTTTTATTTTATTTTGGGTAAATTGGGGTACATTACATATGGTATTAGAGAAAAAAGTTACAACACTGGGCCTGAATAGGGCCACATTAGTTGCTTAGTATATATTTCGATTTATGTAAAACTAATAAATCTTATGATTACAAACAGAAAGCCATTTTTGTTTTGTGTTAATTATGGCAGCTCAGGAGGGTGCAGAAATCAGGATGGAAGGAATACACAGCAAGGACCTCCTAGAGATCCAAGACAGAATAGTGATGGAAGCTCACCCACGGAGGTGTTGGAAAGAATGAGGAATCTTATTGTCAAACTGCAGATTTTGAAAGCCGACAATGAAAAATTGATGAAAGCACAGCAGGAACAACATGAAATAAATGAAGTCCTGCTAGGAAGTATAGTGACCAAGAAAATCCCAAAATATGATAACCATGGTGCATAGGTCAGCAAAAAGGCCTCCAAGAACTCTGGGCCAGAAACAAAAAAATGAGACAGTTCGTCTGAAGGAACACCTTCAGCTGAAGACAAAACTAAACCAGATAGAAAAATAAAACAAATAGACCACCTTGAAGGAGAATTTAAAAAAATTAAACCAACTACCTTTGATGGAGAATCTAGGATAGGAGAAGAAGCTGAGGCATGGTTGTTGGACATAAAAAAATACTTCCAGATCTATAACTATTCCAACAACATAAAGGTCAGAATAGCCATCTACAATCTGAAGGGAAAAGCCATCATTTGGTGGCAGGACCTGAAATTGGCCAAGGGCCCAAAGGAGAAACAGTTGGAATAGTTCGACTTTAAGAAGTATCTTCAGAAACAATACCTTTCTGAATGCTATTATGAAAGGAATACGAAAGAATTTTACAAGTTACGACTCAGACAGATCACGATGGAGGACCTTATAATTAAATTTCTGGAACTACTAAGGTTCGTACCATACACCCAGGAGGGTAATGTAAAAATCCAGTGATTCTTAAGTTGTTTACCACAGTCCTATAGGGACAGAATTGAGTTTGACAACCCCAAATCCTTTAGTGAGGTATTCAGGAAGGCACAAATGTGCTATGACCAGTATAAACAACAAGTGGAGTTTCCCAAGGCCTGGAAGGATAAGAAGCAAGATCAAATGAACCAATGGAAGAAGGGATACCAACCAACTCCTTATCGGAATGCATCAAAAAGTTTTTCGAGGAAGAATTTTCACTCCAATCATCCGAATGCGCAAGGTAGCGGTAAACGAGTAAACCTGGGAATGAAGAAGTTTTGGGACAACTCTAGCGAGGCATTAAAGTTTTGGGAGTGTGGAGAGCCTCATCTAAGGATGAATTGTCCATGTTTAATTTGAGCAAACAGAACTACTATTCTCAATTTGCAGGAAGCCTCGACAGTGGAAGATGTGGGTAGAAGCCTACATCGGATAGATGCAGCCATAGATGGTCGGCAAGATGACCACCAGTCCTCGGTGGTAGAAATCGAAGGTAAAATCAATAACACTCAAATTTTTGTTTTAATTGACCCTGGAGCTACGTTATGTTATATTACTCCTGATATGGTAGAGTCAAAGAAATTTAATAATCTGAAGCACACAAAATCATGTTTTGTACAATTAACAACTGGTACTAAAAGGAAAGTAGTTGACTTTTTTTCAACTTTTGAGTTCATCTTAGATGGTCAAAATATAAGAAGAAAACTGAATATCCTACCACTAGGATCTTACAATATGATTATCCGGATGGATTGGTTGGAACGACACAAAGAAGTACTAGACTGTTATACAAAGATACTTAGTTATAAAGATGATTTTGGCACTGTTAGAACAGCCCAAGGCATACCGAAACCTGTATCAGTCAGACAAGTTTCAATGATGCAACTCAAGAAATTTATTAGAAAGGGATGTCAATTTTATGCCATCCAAGTGACAAATCTATTAGAAAAAGAAGATAAGCCAAAGTTAAAAGACTTTGTTGTCCTACATCAATTCAGAGACATGTTTGTGGATGAGATACCAGAATTACCTCCTAGAAGGTAAATAGACTTCTCCATATACCTACTACCCGGTTCAACCCCTATCCCAAAAGCACCTTACCGAATGAGTCTACCAGAACTGACATAATTAAAAATACAATTACAGGAATTGTTGGAGAAAGAGTATATCAGACCGAGTGTCTCACCTTAGGGGGCACCCGTCCTCTTTGTGAAAAAGAAGGAAGGTACTCTAAGACTATGTATCGATTATAGATAACTGAAAAAAATGACTATTAAGAACAAATACCCCTTACCAAGGATCAATGATTTGTTCGATCAAGTAGGTGGGGCCAAGATCTTTTCAAAGTTGGATTTATAATCCGATTATCATCAAGTTAGGATAAAAGACAAGGATATAAACAAAACAACTTTTCGGACAAGATATCGACACTACGAGTTCATAGTCATACCTTATATGTGCCTGATGAACAGTATTTTTAGTTAGTACTTAGACAAGTTCTTGGTAGTATTTATCGACAATATTCTAGTCTATTCAAAAACGAAGGAGGAACATGATGAACACTTAAGAATAGTTCTGCAAACATTAAGGAAACACAAACTATACGCAAAATTCGACAAATGTGACTTCTATCAAAAAGAAATACAATATTTAGGACATGTCATTTCCTCAAAAGGTATTTTTGTAGACCCGAAAAAGATAAAAGACATTATGGAATGGCCAATACCTAAGGATGTGACAGATATCCGGTCATTCATGGGAATCACCGGATATTATCGCAGATTTATTGAAGGGTTTTCCAAGATAGCCTACCCTATCACATCATTACAAAAGAAAGGGACCAAGTTTCAGTGGTCGCAAAAGTTTCAAGACAGTTTTAACAAGATGAAAGAATTATTGACATCGATGCCCATTTTGAAGGTAGCAGACCCAAATAAAGACTTCACAGTTTGTGCTGATGCAAGTAAAGAGGGACTAGGTGGTGTCCTAACTCAAGAAGGGTACGTGATTTTTTACGAGTCCCGGAAATTAAAAGAACATGAGCGAAACTATGTCACTCACGATTTAGAGTTGGCAGCAGTAATACATGCCTTAAAAATGTGGAGACACTATATAATGGGTAGAAAATTCCTACTATTGATGCCTAATAGCAGGATGAAATATTTGTTTAACCAACTAGATCTTAATGCAAGACAAGCAAGCTGGCTAGCCTTCATGATCAAATTCGACTTTGAGGTCAGATATATCAAGGGTAAGGAAAATAAAGTAGAATATGCTTTATGCAGAAGAGTCCATGGGTTATTTGAGATAAATATCAGTAGGGCATAAAGTGATCTGGAACAAAGAATAAGGATGACAGGTATTAATGACGGAAATTACACTAGGATGATGGCAGAATTTCAAAACAGTATTGCAAACTCAGATAAACCAGATCTAAGTATCGACAAGAAGGGAATATTATGATTTAAAAATAGACTTTACATACCATATTCAATAGAGTTAAAATTAGTTGTTTTAGACGAAGTGCATAAGAAACCGTATTCTGGGCATCCACGTTACCGGAAAACAATAAAAACACTCATAAAACTATTTTATTGGCCTAATATGAAGGGTGAAATAACAGAGTACTTGGCTAGGTGCCAAGATTGTCAGCATGTTAAGGCCAAACACCAACATCCAGCTGGCCTATTACAACCATTACCAGTGCCAGAATGGAAATGGGAGACTATATCACTGGACTTTATAACAGGTTTTCCTAAAACTCGAAAACAGAATGATTCTATCATGGTTGTAATCGATAAACTCAGTAAGTCTACACACTTTATTCCTGTAAAGTCTACTTTTAAAGATATAAACATTGCTGAAATATTCATGAAAATTTTTTTTAGACAACATGGTATTCCTAAAATGGTGATTTCAGATAGAGACGTAAAATTTACATCTACTTTTTGGAAGGAATTGTTTACAGGACTAAATGCTAACTTTAACATCAATACGAGCTATCATCCAAAAATGGATGGACAGACCGAAAGGACAAACTAGATCATAGAGGATATGCTTTGCATGTACGTAAGAACAAAACCTAGAAAGTGGGAAGACTACCTGCACTTGGTAGAATTTACATATAACAATGGGTACCAAACTTCGGCTAAATTGAGCCCTTTCTAAATACTGTATGGCATAAAGTGTACAACTCCACTTAGCTGGGATAACCTAGCTAACAGAATCATGGTTGGACCTAAAATGCTCCAAGAAATGTAGAACATGGTAAGAAAGGTACAAAAGAACTTGAAAGAGGCACAGGACAGACATAAGAGCTATGCAGATCATAAAAGAAGACACTTGGAATTTCAAGTGGGAGACCATGTTTATTTGAAAGTCAAAGCTCAAAAAAGCTCGTTGAAGTTAGGGAATTGTGTGAAGCTAGCACCCAGGTTTTGTGGGCCCTTCGAAATACTAGCTCGAATTGGACCCGTAGCATATCAACTTGCACTTCCAGCTAATCTAAGAATTCATAATGTATTTCATGTCTCTTTGTTGAAAAAGTATATTCATGACCCTACTCATATGATTGATTGGAGCTTGGTGCCGGTGGAACCCGAAGGCGAGTTCCAGGTGGAACCCCTACACATTCTAGACCAGAGAGAAATAACACTTCGGAATAGAGTCATCGCTAAGGTAAAGGTGCAATGGAAACACTTTAGTCTTGAGGAGGCCACTTGGGAGTTCGAGGGAGATTTGCGTAAATCTCATCCAATCCTGTTCCATGAAAGGGACGAACATTGAGGACAGGGTTTTACTAAAGGGGGAAAGGATGTGACATCCCCAGAAAAATAAAATATTTTTGAAATTTAAAATTGCTAGAAATTTATTGTGTTTTTAGTAAATTCGAATTTGGAAAATTTTTGTCATTTATGGCAATTTCAAATTTTGAATTTGGTAATTGTAATTATTTATTTTGACTGTTGGGCAGAGACCTGATTTGACCCAACTAACTATTTGACTATGACACTTGTATGAAAAAAAATATTTTATATTGATTGTAGGAGGACAAATGGAGCACCCATTTTAAATTTAGCTGACCATGACTCCATGAGTGGTGAACATGTTGGAACTACCTTTGGGATGATTATTACAAGTGGAAAATCAGTGATTTTGCCATTGGCAACCCCTAAAAATCAGGGATTTAGAAAGATGTGAAAATTCCCAAGGGAGGGAAAAGACCACGGAAAATGATAAATAACATATGTGAGGAGGCAGGATGCTGCCAAGTATGCTGAGAAAAGAGACTATGGATTTTTCCTTGCTGTTATGAGCACCGCTAAGTAAGTGTGAGGCAAGGGGATAACTATTGGAATTGTGGACATTGTTGAGGAGTCTTCCAAGTTCTCCCTCATGGATTCATGGTAAGGCTAGGGGGTGAATCGGGCAAGTAATTTTGGCTACCTATTCTACGGTTGGGAGGAATGTGGTTGTTCCCTTTACCTTCTCTGTGAATTGGTTCAGATATGTTAATCATTCCCCTCTCTTTTTGAACGATTATATATATATATATATATATCCAATGTGATGCATCTGGTTATGCTAATGTGAAATATTTTCAGGAATTAAATCTGGTCGTTTGTGTAAAGTTTATAACATATAACAAAATTCTAGAAATGTTTCTCCTGTAACTAAATTTCTAGGCAAAATTATCTATGCTTAAATGAATCTGAAACAGATTCTAGCTACAGGTGTATGTTTATTCCCGTTATTAAATTTCTAGGCGAAACAATCTATGTATGATTATATTTGAACAAGTCTGTGTATATATCACCTCTATATTTCCATAAATATATAACTAACTAACTAACTAACTATATATATATATATATATATATATATATATATATATATATATATATATATTTATGGAAATATAGAGGTGATATATACACAGACTTGTTCAAATCTAATCATACATAGATGGTTCCGCCTAGAAATTTAATAACATGAATAAACATACACCTGTAGATAGAATCTGTTTCAGATTCATTTAAGCATAGATATTTTTTCCTAGAAATTTAGTTACAGGAGAAACATTTCTAGAATTTTGTTATATGTTATAAACTTTACACAAACGACCAGATTTCATTCCTGAAAATATTTCACATTAGCATAACCAGATGCATCACATCAGATATATATATATATATATATATATATATATATATAATCATTCAAAAAAGGAGAGGAATGATTAACATATCTGAACCAGTTCGCAAAGAAGGTAAAGGGAACAACCACATTCCTCCCAACCGTAGAATAGGTAGCCAAAATTACTTGCCCGATTCACCCCCTAGCCTAACCATGAATCCATGAGGGCGAACTTGGAAGACTCCTCCTCAACAATGTCCACAATTCCAACAGTTATCCCCTTGCCTCACACTTACTTAGCAGTGCTCATAACAACAAGGAAAAATCCATAGTCTCTTTTCTCAGCATACTTGGCAGCATCCTGCCTCCTCACATATGTTATTTATCATTTGCCCAGGTCTTTTCCCTCCCTTGGGAATTTTCACAGCTTTCTAAATCCCTGTTTTTCAGGGGTTGTCAATGGAAAAATCACTGATTTTTCACTTGTAATAATCATCCCAAAGGTAGTTCCAACATGTTCCCCACTCATGGAGTCATGGACAGCTAAATTTAAAATGGGTGCTCCATTTGTCCTCCTGCAATCAATATAAAATAATTTTTTTCATACAAGTGTCATAGTCAAATAGTTAGTTGGGTCAAATTAGGTCTCTGCCCAACAGTCTAAATAAATAATTACAATTACCAAATTAAAAATTCGAAATTGCCATAAATGACAAAAATTTTCCAAATTCGAATTTACTAAAAACACAATAAATTTCCAGCAATTTTAAATTTCAAAAATATTTTATTTTTTTGGAGATGTCACATCCTTTCCCCCTTTAGTAAAACACTGTCCTCAACGTTCGTTCCTTTCATGGAACATAATTGGATGAGATTTCCGCAAATATCCCTCCAACTCCCAAGTGGCCTCCTCAAGACTAAAGTGTTTCCATTGCACCTTTACCTGAGAGACGACTCTATTCCGAAGTGCTATTTCTCTCTGGTCTAGAATGTGCAGGGGTTCCACCTGGAACTCGCCTTCGGGTTCCACCGACACCAAGTTCCAATCAATCATATGAGTAGGGTCATGAATATACTTTTTCAACAAAGAGACATGAAATACATTATGAATTCTTAGATTAGCTAGAAGTGCAAGTTGATATGCTACGGGTCCAATTCGAGCTAGTATCTCGAAGGGCCCACAAAACCTGAGTGCTATCTTCACACAGTTCCCTAACTTCAACGAGCTTTTTTGAGCTTTGAATTTCAAATAAACATGGTCTCCCACTTGAAATTCCAAGTGTCATCTTTTATGATCTGCATAGCTCTTTTGTCAGTCCTGTGCCTCTTTCAAGTTCTGTTGTACCTTTCTTACCATGTTCTACATTTCTTGGAGCATTTCAGGTCCAACCATGATTCTATTAGCTAGGTTATCCCAACTAATTGGAGTTGTACACTTTATGCCATACAGTATTTCGAAAGGGCTCAACTTAGCCGAAGTTTGGTACCCATTGTTATATAT